>JAGFPH010000976.1:67290-81146 GCA_018207615.1 Philaenus spumarius
CTACCATTCTCGCTATTTAGTTTTCCATTTCCATTGTGTCGCATGCATTTGTTTATAATCAGGTGGCACTCTATCTTACATTCAAATTAGACAGTCCATTGTTGGATTAATTTTATCTGAAAGGAAACGAACAGCAAAGATATATTGTGATAATTGTCCACCACTGTTGCTTTAAAATAGGTTAATACAATATTACCTGTTATATGTCCGACAAGTGATACTCTTTTAGTGCTAAAACTCTACCATGGTTTCAGATGCAATCATCCATCATCAGGTGTTGAAAATATCCCTCACACGAGGTCGTCAGAACATTACATAATTGTAACAACACTTAAACATATACATTGAAATTAATTTGTTCAGTATTCATGGTTGTCAGCACTAGAGCCAGGTCAGAACTACATTAAGGATCTCCTCCAACGGTCAATAACATTCTTCCCTCCTTCGCAAAATCATTCGATATTTTCAAGGCAGTGTCAAATATTATGTTGCAATTAAAAGACAATTGATCGTTGAGGACATTATGCATTTCCATTTTTACCGACTTGTAAATCTCCAATTCTTCGAATACACTCATGTATCTACTCTTATCACAGAATTTGATCACCTTCATGTTGGTCTGTAAGTCTGTGTACTAAACATTCACTTTAGGAGAGTCATGAATGTACTGATATACAACATTTTGTTGTTCCGATCACTAAATTCCACTCTTACAACATTAAAACCACCTGTTGATAAGAAAAGCAATTTCATTTGTAAAGAGTACACTGCATAGAAAATTTCATTTTCAATTTCTTTGGTACCGAAAAATTACAACGTTTGGGTGTTCATTTTGTTTAATTTCCTGTCGTAGTTGAATTTTGTACATTATACAGAACATTCTGCAAAGCCGTTTTAGTATTTGTAAATCCAAATTCAACGTAAGATAAACGTTGGACTTTTTCGGCCAGTTTGGTGATTGTAGTTCGGTTACACTTCATTTATCTTCAAATTGATTATATCACCCGTGAATGGCTTTATTATCCAGTGCATAATGACAACAATAATTTTGTGTTAAAATATAGCTAAAAAAATATTTGGATTCATTATGCAATTAATGAACCAAAGCACATAAAAAATATAAGGATTTTTTTGTTGCATGATTCATATTGTACTGGTTAGGCAACAGACAGGCTATTTATATCGCAGAAGCCTTCAATGGTCAAGGGGCTTATTTTACTAATACCAAGTGCAAAGTAATTCATAATTTTCCTGCTCATTTTAAAACCAAAATTGACTTAATATGTTCGTACTATTTGTATATTGGCTATGGGCTGATTATTGAAAGCTATAATTTTTAATACTTCTCTAACAAAGATTATATATTTTTACAAATACTGTTCTTAACTGCACCCTAGTAGATTTTCTACAATTAGTTGCTAAAAATAAATAACATTATCTGAGAAATAATTTACCTTTGTAGATATCTGACATCCATTTTGATTGACTTAATATTGTAGTCTCTCTTGAATAGCTACAAACTTGAAGATATAGGTCTTTGTCATTGTCGATTTCATGAAACATATAAAAATGTTTTTTTCTGCTCGTGTGCCTGGTTTCTGGTATAACACTTATTTATTTTTCCTTGACAATAACTAAAAGAAAAATGTATTGATGTCAAATCAGGTGGTAAATTTACGGGACAATAACCACTAACTCTTTAGTCCAGTCAATGAATGCATTGTAGAGTGCATGGAATAAGCGATAATTTTTTACTTTAGGACTTTGTTAGGAGTAGTTAGGAGGTAAACATACTAAAAGTCCCCACCCCTGGGAGGTGAGCATAAGGCGGGAGGGGGGTGGAAAGGTCCCATTTTAAGGTTTTTCAATTATATCTCGGAAACGGTGCACTGTAGAAAAAATGTTTCTATTAAAAATGAAAGTTTATTAAATTTCCTATAAAATAGTTCCTGTACGTATGGTCGAATTCCCGACGGTTTTTGAGATATAAATTATTGAAAATCAACAATTTTCGAAAAAATCGTGTTTACCTCACTCTTTTTGTTAAAAATTTGCTTATAATGCCTCCCATGACCGTTTCTCAGAAAATCTTTCAAATACGAAGTTGTAGAGCATTAAATTTTCTTTAATTTGATATACACTTTTGCTATTTTATCTTCAACCAATCAAAAGTTATAGAATTTCTAAGATGTACGCTTAATTTCGATGTTCCTCTAAAAATTAGTATGTTGAGAGCCTGTTGCGTTTTAACTGCTATAACTTGCTATCATGATGAAGAACAATATTTTAACAATGGAAATAAGGTAATTTAAATTGAAACACAACATTTTTTTTATAAATTACTAGGGGAAACCCCTGCATGCTCCGCACGCCAACCCCGTTGGAACATTCTCTATACACATAATCATGTTATGTTTTATTTTATAATAAAGGCGTAGGATTAATAATAACCCCAAAATTAAGATGGGAAATAATATTAAATGTTCAATTTAAATTATTTTGTTTATTTTATAACAGCAGTTATAATAAAGGTTAAAAGAACCAGCAAGGCTCTGGTCTACACTTTAATAAAAACCTAACCTAAAAGTTAGAAATTCAAAAAATAGTTGCTTCAAAGTTTGAAATAAGGTGTTAATCGAAATATTAGAGCAAACAGCTGTTTTGCCACTTATTTTATTCAATTGCTTACTATGGTAATTCATCAGTCTAGGCCTAACGTAAGATGTTTTCCGACTAAATTTACAAAGTTCCTGTAGAAATTAGTATGTTGAGAGCCTTCTGATTAGTATGAGGGTTTCTGATATAACGTTTGTCGTGGTACACAGCCTCTATCAGTCATGTAAATACTTTCATTGAATGATTCGTAATAATATAATAAAAGCTATAATTGTAAAAAGTATTGTGTTTCAATAATTACACTTACCTTATTTCCATTGTTAAAGTATTGTTCTTCATCATGATAGCAAGTTACAGCAGTTAAAACGCAACAGGCTCTCAACATACTAATTTCTAGAGGAACATCGAAATTAAGCGTACATCTTAGAAATTCTATAACTTTCGGTTGGTTGAAGATAAAATAGCAAAAGTGTATACCAAATTGAAGAAACTTTAATGCTCTACAACTTCGTATTTGAAAGATTTTCTGAGAAACGGTCATGGGAGGCATTATAAGCAAATGTTTAACAAAAAGAGTGAGGTAAACATGATTTTTTCGAAAATTGTCGATTTACAATAACTTATATCTTGAAAACCGTTGGGAGTTCGACAAATACTCACAGGAAGTATTTTATAGGAAATTTAATTAAATTTCATTTTTATTCATAACATTTTTTTTTCTACAGTGCACCGTTTCCGAGATATAAGCGAAAAACCTAAAAATGGGACCTTTCCACCCCCCTCCCGCCTTATGCTCACCTCCCAGGGGACTTTTAGTATGTTTACCTCCTAACTACTCCTAACAAAGTCCTAAAGTCAAAAATTATCGCATATTCCATGCACTCTACACCCCTCTTTTGAACACTTGACTGGACTACTTTTACTGGGAAACCTATGATACAGTCATTTTTGGACAGAAATTCTAAAATCAGGGTGGAGAGCTATTTTGTTGAAAAATAAAATAATTTTCACATCCATTTAATAATTGAAGGATAAATGTGTCCTTAATTATGTCAAAAACCTCTTGAAAGTAAACACCTTCTTGAGATTCCAACCTCAATTAAAGCTTTCACTTTGAGCTCCATAGGGCTTTTTGTAAAAGTTCCAGCCTTTAACATTACCGTATGTCAATGGTCAACTACATTTCTTTGTGTTAAGAACTGACCACATTCTTTGAAACTTATTTTATATTTGATGAATGACAAATAAGGATGGTGGTTGAGTTCTTTATAATTTTACAATTCTCAGTTTGTATAACAGTTTCAGCATTCTTACATTTCTATTATTCTATCAGGATACACTTTTATTTTAACATTTTCTTTGTCATGAACTAAATCTTTAATTCACTGTAAGTTTAAATTTGGTTACAGTTATAAAGATTTATCAATAAATGAATAAACAAATCCAGTGGTTGGATTTAATTATTGAACAAATTAGTTGATGCACAGTACTAATTCATTAGTTCTAACTGTTAGCATTTTACCACTTGTATAGTTTTATCAAGCTTTAATTTACAAATCAGATGGGACTAGAAGTAGCTTGTAAACAAAAATTAATTGTCTACTTGTAGTCATAGAAAATACATTAACAATTAATTCTCTTGGGGCGTTGGAAGAGTGCCGTTGTTGTCTTTGGCCGCCTTCACACGAAGCCACTTAGCAGCGCTTCTCGGTGGTTGGTTCTCCCTTCACACGTAGCCACTTAGTAGCGCTTCTAATTTAGTGGCTGTGGCGGTGTGTGAAATCTTACATTTATTTCTAGCTTTAGTCGACGGAAGCACTTCTTAGTGGTGCTGCTAAGTGGCTTCGTGTGAAGCCCTTTTCCATGTCTACCATAATGATCAGAAAGGTGTCCAATGTATGGACACTTTTCTTTAAAAAATTATCAACATTTGAGAGTGACTTGAATTAAAATCAAAAAAACAATGCATAGTTGCTAAAAAGTTTAAAAATAAATAACTTAAAACAATTTTATTTAAAACTGAATAGAGTCAGGTAAAGTTAAATGCATATAGATTGAGATTGTAAAATAAACATCATGTGAGAAAAGGACATTTACTGAATCAATCTAATTCAGTAAGGCAATCAATAATCATGTAATAAATTAATATTAAATTATTTTAACTAAAATTTTTATGTAAAATTTGTAACAGGATTATGGAGGTTCGGATCAGCCTTCGAATGAACTAGGAATGTCCAACGTTGGTGGTGTTTTTGTGGTTCTGATTGCTGGCTGTGTGTTTTCATTTATTGTAGCTATACTTGAATTCTTGTGGAACGTTCGGAAAGTTGCTGTAGAAGAAAAGGTAAGTACAAAGTCAACACTTTTTTTATGTAAAAAATGATAATGTACCAAAACAAATTATACTTAAAATAGAAGTAAATCTGTTAACAGAAAAGGTTTGGAAAGGTACTACACTTCAAATGATAAAACTAATAAATGTTAAATGATAATGTCCCTAAAACATATTTTCTATCAATATTGAAAGCAATAAAAAATAACTTTAAAAATTGATTAAATAATGAGTAGTATCAGGTATCAGTTATACCTGACTTCGTTTGAGTTATAAATAAAAAACTGTCCCTTTACTACAAAATAATATATTTTTTTAAATGAAAAATATTCTTATAATTAATAAAAAATAAACATTTAAGGTTATCTTTACTAATTTTACATAATATTGTCTGCATATTTGGATATTCCATTTATTTATTTAATACATTTCTACATTTTGCATTATTCATGTAAGCAGGGTAAATTACAATTATAGGAATAGCTTTATCACAACCGAGAGGCACAAACTAATGTGGCCTTAAATTTTATTTTTTTGTAAGTTTTAAATTATGAATGAAACTTTCTTTTTTTAATAGAAAAATTGACATGTGATACAAGACTATCATATAAAATCTGACAAGAAAAATAATGGTAACAGAGGTTTTTTAATAAATGTTTTCAATACACGATTTATATTAGCTTGACCTTTATGTCATGGAATCTTTCAACTTAATTTTCACCATCTTAGAGACGCCTGATTAACTTGAAAATTTAAGGACCGAAGAGAATACAATAATTTACATACCCCCTGTTTTTACTATATTTTTATAATAACTCTACTTTTTTGGCTATCAATGAAATATTAGTAACATTTAATGTTAAGAAGCCCACACTTTTTTACAATAAAATTTGTTATTATGTTCATTATTAAATTCTTATTTTAAACTTATTACAAATTATTTAATTAATTATAATCAATTAATTGCTCGACTATATCACTGTAAAACAAACTCTTCATAGTTTTTTTATTTTTTAATATTTTTTTATTATATGTTATTGTAGTTATTATAGTCATAGCTCTTCAAAAACTGTTTTCTAATTTTTAATTATTTGGTTTGCTAAAAGCGTGTTTTTTAGTTTTTTTAAAACTATAATTTATTTTATATATAATATATAAGTATTCAAAGCTGCTGTATGTATTTCTTAGGTTGTTATAATAGATCTACCGATGGGCCAGACGAAAGATGTAAACTGTTATTATAAAACAACACTAATATATAGACATATAGTTTGGAATCATGTTCTCTTTGTAAATATTTTCATTGCCAAATTTCTCTGGCTTATTATTTTGTTGTCTATATTTAATAATTTAGTCATCATAGCCCAAATATGGTTATTTTAAACAAAACTTTTCACTCAGCTTCATTTTGAAAAAGTATACCGGATTTGCTTGACACATCAGTAACAATTTCAGCAAATTTTACTTGTATTTTTTAGCTTAAACAATAATTCAAAATTGTTTCAATATAAAGAATAATAATTCAAATGTATCCTTTAATTAATTAGTGTAACTTAAAAATTAGTTTTTTCATACAATGTCAGTATGGTGACCTCTTGAAATACCTACTACCAAATGATAAAACTCATTTTTCTATTTATTCGATTTTTAGAAGAACACAAACTTTTTTTACAAAAGCTAGTCATTATTATAAAATAGTAATAAAATCAATTTTATTTCGCAAAAATTCAACATTACATTTTATGCTTTGCATCGTGTTTACTTTTGTGAAACATGGGTCTAATAATAAATTGGCCTGGCCTATGTTGCAGGTACCATTACTATAAAATAGCATTCAGTTTCAACCTGTCTCTCTTATTCAATTCAAAATTAAAGCTAATATTGCAATAAAAGGATAATAATTAAACAAAACTGACTTCTTTTACTATTAAATAAAACAAATAACTGCTGAAACTTAAAACATATTTTGTTATCGTTACTACACTGCTATAACCATTTCCTTAATTTAATTAACAATATCTTAGAGATTTAAAACATTTTCCTATTTCTGCTTACAGATAACCCCAACCGAAGCATTGATGGCCGAATTAAAGTTTGTACTCCAATGTCATGGGACAACAAAGCCAGTTAAAATGGCATCATCACCAGGAGCTAGTCTCAGAGGATCATTCCTACAGCTGAACATATTCGATAGGTTAAACAGTAAAGAGCGTTCCGTTCCCAGAACTGAACCTATGCCGCCAGGTTGGGTGCCGCAGTAAGAAGTGTACGTTGCCAAGAACTGATATATTACCAGTCTTGGTTGTCAATTCGCAGCATGTTTTACTCATAGGTTTTACAATTATTAGCATAGTAAGTAATTAGAAGGCCTACTGGTATGTATTTATAACAATTGTAAACAAAGTTGAAAATGTTTATACTTATTTTGTATGATTGTAATGATAACCTTGATAAACATTTTGTAAGTGCCATTTCTCCTTTTGTGTCCTTTCAAAATTGTTTTTTTTTACAAAACTGCTTGTGAGTAATAGAAAATAGCAGGCAAAATTAAAAAAAAATGATATCAGTTTGATGAACTGAACTGCAATCATTTCCCACGTTGCACTAAATACATACTTGCTGTTTAATTTCTTGAAAGCTTTTTCTAAGAAAATCTTGGAAAATTTAAGTGTATCTTTAGTTATTTTCATCAACTCCTTACAAATTATAAACAAGTATTGTTTAATTGTTTTCAACATTATTGTGTAGATAACTATTTAATCTATCTGAACGAACTATTGCAAGAAAGTACAGTTTCATTGTATTCTGCAAAAGTCACTAACGAGATCAACTAGTAGCCGACTGGAATTTTCTGGTCAATGTTAGCCTTTCTCAGGGCACCAAAAATTGTTTATGACATATGAGCGATTATATCCGTAGTTTAAAAATTTGCAACTTAGCAACCATTTTTTAACCCGTTGAAGAGTACAGGCATCATATGGCGTACTCCTATGCAGTAATTATTATTATTATTATTAGGGGTTTGTGTTATTCACCACCGGGACCCACTGCACCTAAACCATGAGGTCCTCTGTGCCCCATGTCCAGGCAGCAGTTCACATCAAACCCACCCATTTTGCGAAACGAAGGAAGTTATGGGGGCCTTCCTCTCGTATATAACTGGTGTCAGTGTCAGGGTATCCTTGTCCCAGATATTTCTGCCTCATTGATGCGAGGGCATCACATTCGCATAGAACGTGGAAAGAAGTTTCCTCCTTCTCTCCACACCTTCGACATAATGGGTTGTTCTCCAACCCCATTAGGTGGAGGTGCCTCATCAGAGAGTTGTGTCCCGTCAGAAGACCGACCAACAACCTCACTTCCGGCCTGCCAAGACCCAGCAGTGTTCTGCTTAGGTGTCCATCTAGGCCTTCAATGAAGTCGTGTGCCTGTCTCTGACCTCTTACCGTCTCTCTCCATCTATGCAAGTGTCCTGATTGAACAGGAATTTTTTCCTTACGCTTTCTTTCCCATACCCTCTTGATATTCCTGTCATTGGTTCTGGGCCTATCGGTGGAGTTTCTGCTCCTCTCTTAGCCAGTTTATCTGCTATTTCATTCCCTTCCACTCCTTCATGTCCAGGGACCCAAACAAATCTTCCTTGCCTGTAGCTGGAGAACTTATCCAGCAGTAATTAGCATTCCCAGACCAGTTTTGATGTTATTTTTGTAGCTATAATGACCTTTGTAGCCGCCTGACTATCAGAACATATCACAACATCTGTGCTCATGCTTCCTGATTCTAGTATTCGTTTTACGCATGCAAGTATTGTGTATACCTCCGTTTGGAAGACCGTAGAGTATAGTCCCAGTGACGTAGAGTATCTTCCCTGGGTGTACGGTCCTTTATGCATGTACATTCCGGCTCCCGTACCTTTGTCTGTTCTTGACCCTTCCGTTAACCAGATTTGTCCATTTCCAAGATCTACTTGTTTCCGTAGCCACTCTTCCCGAGCCGGAAAAATAGCCTCTAATTTGCTATTGAAATTATACTTAGGAATCATGTAGTTGTAAGTTGCTCAGCTTACAAAAAAATAAATAAAAGAAATATAAACTTGATTTGATTTGCAAGACTCTACTTTTAGTTTTAATTTTATCTCGGGTAGTGAATTCAATGACCTGATTGATATGTTGGTGAAAGGATCAGATTAGGCCAAACAAAGTAGACGATTTAGAAATTACCTTTGACATTTATTAATACTATCATAAAATATACGACAAAGGAAAATAAATTCAAATACATACAAATTATAGATTATAAATTTAAAGAGAGCTATTAATTTATTAAAAAAAAAAAAAAGAATTTTAAGTGCACTGTACTTACAATAAGCAGACCACAAACTTATTAATTTTAAAAAAAAGAAATCCCCACTCGCACGCGCAAAAAACTTTCGTAGCCTAGTTCATGTTCGTGTCCGATTTACTGTCACATTAATTTAAGCGATCGCACTATACTCCAATTGACTATGAGATACTACATTATACTTGTAGATCAAATAATAAATGTTACATGAAAACTGTTAACAATGCGCAGCGCGCAACACTTCTAAGCATCTTCACCGCTTGGACTCTAGTTGACCAGTGACTTAAGCGTCCTTCTCACCCGCTACATTCGGCCGGCGTCTCTTCCCTCTCCACCCCTCAGAAACGTCTGATGACATAGATGTTCAAAGTTGCGTCAGTCTTTGGGATGCTAACTACGCGTTCTTTCTGTGGATCTTGCGTGTGAACGCACGTAGGCCGTTTCTCCAGGAATTGGCTTGCAGGTGTTCGCTTATCTCGTCTAGACTTTTGGACGTTGTTTTTCTAACTGCGTCTTGAAACTCGTATAATTTCCGCGTCTTGGCGTTAGTACATAGACTGTCTATCTTCTTAAACCCTACTTTTAAATTTAAAATAATTGATTTAAAAAAATTGTCTGCCCTTTTATATTTATTTCCTTTACTTTAAAATGCTTCTAATTATTAAGCTCTCTTTCTAAAAAACATTTGTAATATAATTTAAGTTAAATTCAAAAATAAAAATGCTCTCTTTCTAAAATTGACTTATGGTCCTATTATATATTATTTTATACTTTGGGAAGTTGGAGATCTTACAAAACCCCCTCAAACATGAGACAAATCTTCCAATTTGAACTCATGTTTGATGACTCCCAATCACCAACTTGACAAAGTACACTTCAACTCAAAATCTCATTACATAACATAATAAGTTTATGAATTCAAATTTCTTAAAATAAACATTGATACATAAATATAAAACACAAATCTTACATTCTATTTCTCTTTGAAACATGAATTTACTACAATGCAAAACACAAAAAATCTAACTTCAAATATTCAAGTTCAAGTTCGAATTTCACTTCACTTAAGAAATTTCTGAGTTCAACAGAGTTCGAAATTCACTATATAAGAAATATTAAAAATCAAAAACTCATGAATACACAAAATAAATCAATAATATATCAATAAATCAATATTATGTTTATATACATAATTTTATACACAACAGGTATGTAAAATATTGAAATAAATTCAAAGTCTGGCATTCCCCTTAGAATTTACTAAACCATTATAACCTTCTTATAACCTACCCAATGGTGCCTAACACCTATCATCCTATCTTGCCACACCTATGATAATATATAATTAAAGTAAACTTCATGTATTGACATTAATTTACATAACAATCTTATGAATTGTAATTTGTGAAGTGGTACATCATCTGACCAACATCTAAATTGAGAAGGTTTTATATGGACCCTACAACCTGAAATCACCAGTGCACACTCACTTGAATGTACACTGACTACTTGGCCATTTTTTAGGGACGCCCTACCCTTAAATCACCAGATATGACTCAATATTGCTGTCTCCATGACCCACAATGATGACGTATCAAACCATACCTGGCTACACTACTACCGAAGCAGATTTTCATATTCCATGTTATTCAACATTTCAATTCAAATTTTATACTTATTAATAATGTATAACCCTACTAACGTTACCAGTATTTACTAATCTAACACCTAGTAATAAATTACGTCGGAGCAGAAGTTTGGTTTGTAACGCAGTACCACCTCAACTCTATCACATTATAAGTACCTATCTCCTTACCACTACTTAACTATCTTATTACAGTTATTATAAAATTGAGTTTCATTCAACTATCTACTTTATTGAATACCCTTCTGGTATTCCGCTTTCATGTTTCCTTCTGATAACTCGCAGGACACTTGTGCTGTATCTGGAAATGAATTGTCTTCGGATATGTGCCAGTTGGTATCTGTGCCTACTCAGTTCAACACAGACCTGTCACACACCCCCCAACAATTCACCCCCCTCAAGCACTGCCTATAATCCTATTGTGTTTTGCCTTGTTGGTTGCATGAAACTTCTTTCACTCAACTTACTTATTATAATTAAAATACATCTATGTTTAACCTCAACTCAATTTAATTTACAAGTCACAAAATTATCAATTATGAATTCTCAAAATATTTACTTTATAAAAATAAACTATTCTTCTTTAACTTAAATCAATAAACTTGTTTCATTCTTTTAAATTTCTTAAATCTGTATTTTCAGGCAATTTAAACTTTATTAGGCCTAGCCTATACTTCAAAATTTCACTAACTCCTCTTTAAATTAACCAATATCTATTAAAAACTTCCTTTAATTCATTTTCTTTCTTAAATAACATTTATTTTAACTTTTAATCTTTAAATTTTAGTTTACACCAACTTTAGAGTCCTTGTCGATTTTATTTGTCTTCAAACTAACATTACTATTTTTCAAATCTTCATTTCCTTTCAGCAAAATTATCTAACCTCAAAATTAACTTCAAACTTCTTCATAAACAAACGATGATTCACCATTAAAAACTCGCAGAAACATAACTATAGGAGAACTTCCTATACGAAGACTTTTTCTTCAAAAACACGTAGATACCATAACCATAGGAGAACTTCCTAGGCGAAGCATTCGCTTCTAAACTCGCAGACATAACCTCTAACTATTCCTCAAACAACGACATTTTTAGTCGCAGACATAACCTCCAATTAATTCTTCTAAGATCTATTTTGCTTAAATTCCATGTTCTGATGACTTAACGCAGACTCCTTTTTTAGCTTTACACTATTTATTCAATAATCCATTTTTGGATAAAACCTCTAAATTACTTATTACCTTTAAAACTTAATTTGCTTTCAAAAACATCTCTACCCCCACTCAAATATGTTATTTAAGATTCTAAACTTTTTAAACTCCATTTATAAGTTATATTTCCTTATTAACTTTTATTTAAAATTGCCTTCATTATACCATTTATTATTTTTTAGAAACAACCTATTTATTCAAAATTCACTTTAGTATTCTTTAAGTCAAACTTCCTTACCATATTTATCAACTATCACTAAAAAACAACTTATTTATTCCTACGCTATCTGTCCAAAATTTACTTTGCACCACCCTTTAGAAATAATTTATTTTATCCAAACTGTACAATAACACCACTAGCTTAATTCAACCTTCTTACGCGTATTTTTCTTTACGCCTCTTTATTACTCACTTCAGTATTTTAGATAAAACTTTCTTGTCCGTAATCTTTCTTACGTTTCCTCTCTGGCATCTTCAAAACATGTAGGCCTAACCTACGCTTACTTCTTTTGTTTACCCTTCCGCAGAAGTTTACTTTCCTATAGCAAAACCTATAATCCCATAGTGTTTTCTTTTGTTTACCACTCTTCCTTAATATTTCCAAAATTTTCTCTACATTATTCTCAATACTTTCACTAATGTACAAATCAAACAATTCTTCTAAATTCACTTTGAAATTATACCTAGGCCTATTTACTTTTACTTTCTTAAATTTGTTTCCTACTTTTACATTTTTCAAACCTACTTCCCCAATGTTTTCTTCTAACATAACCTCTACTACTTTATTATTACAATTAGGCCTATTCACAATTTCTGCTTCCATTCTACTATTTTGTTCAACTTGCATATCTGTGTCTACCACCATATCCTTATCTACAGCTAATTTACCATTCATCTCACCAACCAGACTAACTGTGTCATTATCAATTTGATTACTTTCTTTATTTACTGTATTAATTTTAGTATTTAATTCCTGCCTTAACTTATTATTAGATTCATCTACTTTATCAATTAATTTCTCTAAGTTTTCTTTTAGTTGAATGTTGTCATTTTTTAATTGGTCAAACTTGTCACTTATATTACAAAAATTATCTTTAGTTTCTTTAGCTTGTATGTCAAATTTTTGATTTAATTGCAAGTTATTTTCATTTAAAGACTCAAATTGTTTATTTAATTGTAAGTTATTTTCATTTAAAGAGTCAAATTTTTGATTTAATTGTAAATTATTTTCATTTAAAGAGTAAAATTTTTCATTTAGTGTATCTTTGGTTTCTTCAATTTTGTGCATTAACATTTGTAACATTAGGCCTACATCTAGTTTATCTGATTTAATTTTATCTTGCATTGTCTCTACCTCTAAAGATTTGTTACCGTCTAGTGTACTTTCTAGGCTAATTACCACCCCTAGGCCTAACTTATCTTGTGTCACTCCATCCAACTCTGTAGAGTTGGCATTTACTACTTCAGAGTCAAACCCACTGTCCCCTGAATTACTTGCCATTTCTTTGTTTTATTGCAATATTTCCTGTCTTAAACCAAATGATCTACGTTGTTTTACCTTCACGAAACCCCCTCACCTTATCATTCAGGCCCTGTAGTTGGACGCCATTTTGTAAGATTAGGAGTCTTTATATGAAGAGCCCCTAAGTTGGCTGCGCCAATTTTGTAAGTTGCTCAGCTTACAAAAAAATAAATAAAAGAAATATAAAC
>JAGFPH010000976.1:86487-112845 GCA_018207615.1 Philaenus spumarius
TTATCTAAACAGCGCTACTTCTTGCAGCTGAGCGCTTTGACATTGCCTCATTTAAAACCGTTTTATAAATACTAGTGGACCCGGCAATGCTTCGCTATTGCTTGATTTACCTAACCTAAAATTATATTCAGTTTTTGATCCAAATCAGTTGTTGATCAAAATCAGCTGTTGATCAAAATCAGCTGTTTTAAGCTTTTCATACGAACAGCTGTTTTTTGTGCCCCTGATAAAATCAAAAGAAATCTTTCTTCTTCTTCCTTAAGATTGACCTTCCATAAGATTAACATTGAAACTGTGAGGGCCACTGGGGCGTATCCCTGAGGACCGATGTAAATTATAATGGGATTCTGCTCATCTACAGGACACTACCTTTCTAACGGTATGCGCGAATTTCTCCTACGATGCACACAAGCTGAGAAAAAAGGACGACAAGTTTTGTGCTTGCCTAATAATATATAGATTTATTTTGTAATTGAGTGCTGAAAAAAAAAGAATATTCTTTATAAAACTGCGAATCCGGCTTGCGATTCATTTTCAATTATAAATTTATTATTGTTTAAGGAAAAAATATCAAACTTGGTAGGCTATTTAAAAAATTTCAATTACGTGACAAATGAACTGGATTTAAAAGGATGTGGAATGCAAAACGGATGCGTATTGTGACTGGTTAAAATCAAACCTTGCAAACAATTTTATGATACAAAATAAACGAAATAAATGATTTTAAGTTTAACATTGCTCTTACGGGAAAACAAATCCAACATGACCGCCACTACAGCAGCAGACCCTTAACTACTAAAATAATTAATCGTGAAAATAATTTGATCATGCAGCTGAACTGCTGAAATGAGTTGAGCGAATTTACAAAATTAAGTTTGTATGTCTTTAGGTTTTCAACCAACTATTTGGGAAATTTGTCTACTCACGAAGGCGTTGAATAGCTGCTTGAGTGTACGAAATATATTAGTAGAATTTATTTGCACCTCAGCCTCCCGCCCCGGCGTACGCGCTGAAGTTTGCTACTTTCGACCTTACGGCCTCGGATTAATGACTGCTTCGTTTCGCTCGCAGAGGACGTAACCGCTTCGCCCGGCCATCGGCCTCTTATCAGGAGCTGCCCCTGAGATGAAATCCCCATGTCGATTCGAAACGCGTAACTTTATAGTATAGTATTTTAAGTTTTGATCGATTTTGGGGAACCAGATGGGCTGTAAGGTCATGTTAAAAACCAAAAGTGCAAAGCACTCTCCTATATTAATTTTGTTTCGATAAATCCAAAAAAGTTTCATTTAAGTAGCCCTACGAAAAATCGCAAACAGTTGTTGCATCAAATCAGAAAACGACTTTCGGATGTTTGATTTTTTTGACCTAAATCGTCCTAGTGACTTAGAAACCCAACTTGTTAAAACAATTTGGGAAAAAATCGGAAGTAAAATGCGGCCGTTAGAGTGCGAACACATGTATACTTACATATATAAACATTTTAATGACACCCCAAAACGAGTTCTGGGTACCATGATCCGTGCTCATTGACCACTCCCGACCTTAGGTCTCACCATAAGAGTCACCTCTTTCCAAATAATAAATAGACTTCATCGAAATTTAGATATATTAGACTAAACAGCTGATAAATGTACCACTACCAACACTGAATATGTTCAACCAACTGAGCTATTTATTAAATAAACGGTATCAGTTAACTGACACAAACTTTCTTCCAACTTACTGTAGTCAAAATAATATTGTTTTTAATCAATTTATTTACTACTTTTTAGAACAAAACAAAAATAATAATATTCTACCTACGTCAATCGTATAAAAAAAATATTGTCCCAGGCGGGATTCGATCGCGCGACCTTTGAATTAGTGGCCGTGCTCGCTACCGTGGTGCTACCCCGTGCGGCCGCTGCCGCGATGCTAGATTGACAACACAAACTTGTTAATTTTTAAACATTTCCCCATAATTATAAAAAGCCGAAGTTTTGATAAAAGCGGGTGGTGTCATTTTGTTTGGCATCTTAAGCACTATAAATACTGAAAATTTGATCAAAATCGTTAGAGCCGGTTTTGAGAAATTTGCATTTTTGTCGGTTTTTATGGGTTTTTAGGGGTAAATTACCCTTAGAAATTAAAAACTCCAAAAAATTAAAAAACGCCTGGAGATATTAGGGTTTAGTACCTACATACCAAATTTCATGAAAATCGGACCAATAGTGTCCTCTCTGGTCGTGTATACATACAGACAGACTGACAGACACCACTCTAAAAACACTTTTATGGGTTCAGGGAGCACCAAAACAAAAAATTCCACTAAAAATATTTTTGGGTTCAAGGAGCACCAACACAGATAATTGCACTAAACAATTTTTTGGGGTTCTGGGAGCACCAAAACAGATAATTCAACTGAAAATTCAAATTTGAACATTTTTACGAAAACAATACTTTCTCCATATACTACGTATAGGGTGGAGAAAGTAAAAAACGTCAAATAGTCCTTGTTAAAACTATTAAGACAAACACTTTCTTTTAAATTATTTGTAAATTTCTGTATTTTTCTGTGTAAACTTGAGACCATACCCTTTAAAGGCACAGTTTAAGGTAATTTAATTTTTTATTTACTACTTCAAATTAAATACAGGGATAATCAAAGAGCACTAACCTTATGTTCGAGTTGTAATGTAATACAACACATTTTATTATTTCCCAAACATGCCCTTCTAATTTCTTCGTGTTAGAAGTTTCAAAATAAATAAAGATCTTCCTGGGAGTGTACAGTTTTCAAGTAGTTTTACTTATCAGATAAATTTATTAATCCTTCCCGGACATTTGACGGATATATCCGCTGCACTTCATGTGGCTAGCGACGGCCCACATGATATAAATCCATCAACGTTAGAGCGGATATGGATATACCAAATGTCTCAAGTGAGGTGTCTCCAACAGGTTATAGACCAACGGCCATAAGGATGAAACAAAATCATTCCCAACTAAATCCACTCCAAGGAACAACGTCAAACTATTTTTAACCTTTTCCGGATACAGAGTGTTTCAAAAACTAAGGGTCACTAGTTCAAATCTCGGAACGGAACTTTCATATTTAAACATATGTTAGTGTGTTAATATATTAAACATGTTGTATTTTTTTAAAAGCGCTATAATAGACAAATATTTTGGCGAAAACAGAACTTAGTTTTCTTAATCCATTTCAAAATAATGTATTTTTTTTAAATAAATACTTTTTGAATACTTTGTTTTTTTGTTTGTTTTTTTTTTATAAATGAAGATAGAATTTTTTCGATTCATATTTATTATTATTCATGAAATTAGCTGAACTATACAATATGCCACATGGAGAGGTTTTTTGGTAAACAAATTTTTAACTATTTTTTTTTAAATTTGTAAATGCACATTGTTTAATTTTAAATAGCATACATAAAAGGTTTTGTAATTTCTAACAAGTTTCAAATTTACACTTACCTCGTATATCTTTTACTTGTTTCGTAATTTAAAAAAAAAACTTAATGTTCCCATATCAAATGCATGCTATTTGTGCAGTGCATCTTATTTTATTCGCATAAGTGATTGTTATTTGTTAAGAACTACTTTGTTAGTTTTTAATGGGAAACATTTATTAAAGGTCCTTTTTAAATTACAAAACTAATACAATGAGAAATCATTTATTGTAATATTTTTATAACTTACTAGCTGAATACATTTGCTTTACTACGGGGCATTTTTTTGCATCACTATGTTACATAATTGTAATATTTCTCTCTCATTTTCTTTCATCTTTTATTTCATGTAAATGATATATTATGTATATTAAATTACTGTAGTTGTTTAGAATTTATTGTTCATTGGTTTCCCGACAGTTGTCTTCGTCTGGGTATGTGGCCTGAATAAATTATATCAATTAAAAATAAAGAATTCAGAGTGAAGAGCGTCTTCTTTTTCAACCGCTAAATCTGCAGACTGGTAAATCACAGTTTTACCTGAAAGTTGCAGATTGATTGCCCAGGTAGCCTATGTCTTTAATATACGAATGCAAAATCGGATAGGATTTATTAGCTTACCTTTTACATATATTCTAAAATTCATAAGTGCCAAATTTCAGCTCTCTAGCTTTAATTAAAGAATACCAATTACTATATTTATTGTTTTTAGAAGTTGTTATCACATTTTCATTCCTTAGCTGCACGTAACAAAATGTAAAACTTGTTAAATTTTTGTATGTTTTCAAGATTAAATGTACAACACTTCAGCTTTCTGACTTTAAATAAAGTATAACTAAACAATATTTATTGTTGTTAGAGTTTGTTTCAACCTTTAAATGCCAAATATTTTAAAATCATTTCTTAGTGCTCCTCTAGCGCCTATGAGCAATATTTGTACCAAATTCCTAGGTAGTATTCAATTAATATAGTAATTAATTAATATTTATAATCTTAGGGGTTGTAAAATTTTCACTCATTTAAAAGAACGTGACAAAATGTAAAAGGGGTTTATTTTTTATGTATCTTGTAAGAAATAAATGTACAAAATTTCAACTTTCTTGCTTTAAGGAAAGTATAACACATAATATTTATTGTTTTAAGGGTTGTTTCAACCCTTAAAGGCCAAATATTTTAAAAATCTTTTCTTAGTGCGCCTCTAGCACTAAGAAAACGTGTACCACATTTCACGTTCCTAGGCGGTAGGGTTTTTGATATTTATTACAAACAATAATTATTATTTTAAGGGTTGCTTCAACCCTTTAAGGACAAAATTCTTCGACATTTTAATAGCTAATCTGCTATTGGGGGCTGAAATATATCCAACAAATCAAAGATTATAAAAATTGGTTCAACCTTCTGAAGTTATAATTGGTGTAACTAACCCGACTTTGTTTTATATATATACTAGGGGAGACCCCTGCGTGCTCCGCACGCCAACCCCCCACCCCTCAACTCCCTGTTGAAACAAGTTGTGTGGTTGTGTGCCGTTGGAACCCGTTGTATAGTCAGCAAGGCTCAGGTCTACACTTTAATAAAAACCTAACCTAAAAATTGATTTAAAATTTGAAATAAACTGTCAATGAAAATATTAGAGACTACAGCTGATTACTGAATCAACAATAAACATTAATTTGAAACTCAATTAGTTTATCAGCTGTTTAAAATCAAATTACAGTATTTCCTATTTAGCCTAGTTGTAGCATAGGCTACTGATTCATTTTTAAAACTCGGAATAAAACTAAAATAAAAGTGTAAATCAAATATTTAGCTTCACAGTGACTTAGAACTGGAAATTATCTTTGAAATAAAAAAAGAATCATCAAAATCGGTTAAGTATTAACTTCAGGAAGTGAGTGAACTAAAATCAGGAATTTTTTTAAATATATAGATATATATATATATATATATACGATTATTATTTAAAAGACGGGACTAGATATGCAAAGTGTGATCTAAGGACAGTTATTCAGCTACAGGGGGCACTTTAGAAAACCTATTTACAAAATCCCAAAACAAACTCCGTCCTCCTTATACCACCCCCAAATTAAAAATGTGTAATGGATACTGAAAAATCTTTTATTTTGTAAATTACGTTCTATAATTTTATAAAGATAGGTTATAGCATTGTGAAAATAATAATTTATTACGAAGGTCAATATTTAAAATTTTGCAACGTTAACAGCAAGAAATAAACAAGAACAAGGAACGCCAAGATAAGAAAAAATAATAATGTATGCCTTATACTGCACCTTCACTTCAATTTCTTTACTTGCGGCGTGTAGTGACGAATGTGTTAGCAGATTTGTACTTTCTTACAAAAGAAATTCGTGGTTTTTATACTGCTTCAATTTGATGTATCCCAAGATATATGTTTCCATTACAAATTTTTAGATAAAGTGGTATGATTGGGAGTGGGTTTTGGGATTTTTTAAATACGTTTTCGTAAATGATGTGTCTCTTAAGGGTGAATAACTGTAACTAGATCGATTTTGCATTTCTCTTTCCATCTTTTAAATAATGTAAAGTAAAGTTATTAAAATAACTTACTAAATAATTTTTTTTGGAGCGTAGAGAACGAATGCCTCAGGTGATTTTCATTTTCTTACTACAGACATTCACTGTTTTTAAAGGCCTTTCGAATTATAGGTCACAAGATAGGGGTTGCTATTTAAATAAACGGTACCAGAAACTGGCACATACTTTATCACAAATATATTTAAATTATTAACACGTTTACTGCTAAAAACGCACATGTGAGCTTGACACTGAACACTATGAGAAGTGTCCGAAAATATTGGGAATACATTGGGAATACTTTCAATACAAAACGCATTGCGTGCTTCGCACGCCAATTCGCATATTGGGAGTATTTTCAATACACAATGCATTGCGCGCTTCGCACGACAAACCCCCGTATTGGGAGGATTTTCATACAAAATGCATTGCGTGCTTCGCACGCTAACCCCCGTCTGTAAACCCGACTGTGACTTCATAATTGTATTAAAGTAGGAATGTAAGTAATAAATATTATTACTATTAGCTAAAGAGGAAGCTATGCAATCGATTTCGAACAAATTTGCACCAAACATGTCAATTAGGCCTGTATAGATAAACGAAAAAAAGTTTTTGCAACATTTTGAAAAACAACCACATTTTTTTCCAAAAACCCACAAAAATGAGTTATTAATATTATTATTAGCTAAACGATAATTTTTTGAAAGATGCGGTTTTTTGCTTATGGTAGGGTACATTAAAGGCTACAAATAAGATAAATTTTATCAAAAAAGCAGTTTTTTTATAAAAAATAATAACTGATTTTTTGGGGGTTTTTTGGCCAAAAGAGGGTTGTTTTCAAAAGTTTTTAAAACCTTTTTTCGTGCTTCTGTACAGGCGTAATTGACATGTTTGGTGCAAATTTGTTCGAAATCGATCGAATAGTTTTCTCTTTAGCTTTGTATGCATACAGACATACAATTTTTTGCATACAGACATATATACAGACATACAGACATGCAGACATACAGACAAATGCAGACATACAGACAGATATTTTGTAAAAACCACTTTTTACGACTCAGGGAGTCCTTAAACGGATATTTCCGCAAAAATGTCAACATCGATTGTTTTTTGCGATCACTATACTTTCTCTATACTATAGTATAGTGAGAAAATAAAAATGCATTTTATTCCCCTTTTCAAAAAGTATGCAACATTTTTAACCCCCTTAAACACAATAAAAAGTGTTATAATAGGTATGGCGGAGGTTTTACATTGATATATAAATCCATTTAAATTATATCGAGGTGTAAAAATCTATATATTTATAAAAATTCCTGGTTTTTATTCACTCACTTCCTAAAGTTAATACTTAACCGATTTTGATGATTCTTTTTTTATTTATAAGATAATTTCAAATTCTAAGTCACTGTGAAGCTAAAATATTTTATTTACACTTTTATTTTGGTTAAATTCCGAGTTTTAAAATTGCATCAGTATGCTACAACTAAATGAATAGGAAATAGTTGGTTCTAAACAGCTGATAACCTAATTGAGTTTCAAATAAATAAGTTATTTACTTTACTCAACTGTCAACAGATGATTTAGGTTATGTTATTTTTGGTTCTGATTTGTTGCTGTTTACGTTAGTAAGTGTGTAATTGAACTATGAAGCTTTGTTTAGGCTTTTTATTTTTGTCATCCCTGATAATAAAAGAAAGTAATATCGTTAAGATACGTGGAGATGGTAATTGGATTGAGAATTTGAATACTTTTATTTAATTAAAAAGGTGAAAAACAAGTTGAATTTTGTTACTTTACATCAAAATCGGTCGAATTTAGACCGCAGGAGATACTCGTTACTTTTTATTCTGTATTTAGAGGCTTGCGAGGATTCATCTGGGAGGCCCGGAAAATACTGTACGCCACTGGTTCTAACTGTTTACTGGATTAATCTTCGATCATTCAACTGGAAGTTAAAGTAAAGGTTGAGAAAACATTCAAGGAATGTATGATAACAACAAAAGCTGTCTATCTATCGCGATCATAGCGTATCAGTTGTGACGAGTAGGCCTACATAATGTAGGCCTATTTACATCTTAGCTTTGTCATCAAAGCAATTTATGTCGTCAGAACTAAATGGTTGCCAGCATTCCAGAAATGTATTTATTCTTCCGCGACACGGACTGGGTCTGCTTAATGAACAGCGACAACGAAATATTTAGGTGCATTAGTTATTTTCTGAAACTCTACGAATGTTATAATGACTGAGATAAACAAATGTTTTGAAAGAATAATTTTTGTTGAGTCCATATAGTAAAAATACACGGTTGTAATTAAAATGCACAGACACAATTTTGCAAGATTAAAACTATTAATCTTTTCTAGTTTTCGCGCAAAAACCTTGATGGCTTTAAATAAGTCAAGACCTAGTAAATTTAAAATAACCAGCTTAATGCAACAATCTGTTTCAAAATAACATAAAAATTATAATAATCCTATAACTTTAAATGAGCAATTCTTGCCCTATTACTTTAAAAATTATCTTTGTACCTATCTTTATATCTTTGTATCTGTCGCGGATCTCGAAAACGGCTCTAACGAATTCAAAGGAATTTGTATTTAGGTTTAGTTTTGAGTTTTAAGTACACCCATATAGTTGTATTTCGTGTAAAAACACAATTTTTTGAGTAAATCTAATTTAAAAGATGCAAAATTTTAACATAGGGTCTTATGGGTTGCCATTTTGGTTACAAAATAACATCAAAATAGTAAATAAAGCGATCAAAACAGCTGTTTATAAACAAGCCAATTTATACTGTTTTATCAGCTGTTCATTGGATAATTTTTAATTACTATTAAAAAACAAGCTAATTTATACTGTTTTAGCACGTTGGAATTAGAATAAATTGGGCCTGATTTAACAATTTATTTTGTCAAAATAAAAGGTAGAAACTAACATTGGCAAAGATGGATAAATTCGAATAGTCAATTTTGTAATATAGGCCTGGCTCATTTCTGAAACATAGTAGGTATTGAGGTTATGTTAATCCTGCAATAGTTTTTACTATATTTAGGCCTGGTTTCAACACTTTATTTGACAGAAGATGGTAGAACTAGGACTAAAATCGTAATGAAAGCCTCTCACGTTTCTAAAGCATGTATTTGAGGTTATAAATAATCTTGTAATTACTGTTAATATATTTAAGCCTGGTTTCATAATTTTACAAACCTATGCACAAACGAGCCAAAGATTAACGAGATTCTTTAGTGAATTTTCCAACTGCGAGCGAAGCGAAGCAGCCATCTGAGGCCGAAGGCCGAGGCGAGGTTGGGACGCGCAGCGTCCAGGGGCAGAGCCCCTAGTAGTTTACTTAACTATGACAGAGTTAATTAAAACGTCATCTCTTAAACAAATAATAATGTCTAGAACCACCTCTTAATGAAACAACATACAAATAGTAAGTTAGAGAATATTAGTTCTACAACATTAATATTCTGTGTAGTTGTGAGCTTAATTTCAGAGAAAGCAAAGATAATAGCCCATTTTTGTACTCGCACATTTTTAATATTTTAAAAACGTGGTATATTATTTTTTTTTTAAATTCAATTAATTATGTTTTACATTTGAAACTTAACTTCCATCCCCCTCCCCAAGTTCCTCAAAATCATATGGTTAGATATGTCAAAAAAATCCTTTTATGCATCACAAATGTTTTGCTAACTCATTTTCAATAACAAAAATAATGAAGGAGTAAAGTGATTTTATGAAGACTCTGTATATTGCTTTGTACAGGTCTTAATATTTTCCCGGATGTTGGTTATAACTTCTAGGTGCGATGGTACCGAAGTATAAAATTTTAAATATATGGACAATTTAGCTCTGGGCTTTATGTCTTTTTCCAAGCAAATACATAAAAGTTCTGTTTTAATAAGCACCTGCTTTTAAAGATCTGTTTTATTAAAATGTGAAAATTATTTTGTATGCATGAGCGCCAATATGTTGAACCTGTTATTTTTAATTAACAAAGTAATGGAATCAAGTTAGAAACATATATATTGTGCATTGTTTACACTCCAGGCCGCGTTTACACTAGGCAACGTTTTATTCGCATTTTTTCTATTTAAATTAATGTTACCAACATTTTCATTTGATACCTAGTGTAAAAACGATTTAACGATGCCAACAACATGGGTAGAACTAATAAGCTGAAATTGTTCTAACATTGCTACCAGCAGAAATGGTGCCAACATTATTTGTTGTTACCTACAACTAATCCATACTCTGATGTTAGGAAACATTGTCAGTAACACGTTTTGTTACGAAACCCCGATTAGTCGTCACTATTTCGATGATAATAAACTATTGCAGATTAAAATGTTACTTTTGTAGTGATTAGTATGCGTACTGATATTAATCATCTTAAATATAAAAACAACCATAGTATTACTAAATAAACTATTTAAAAAAAATTATCAATAAGGACTCTTTATTCGCACAAAATTAAATGACGAATCTATATATATAACAGCGAAATACCACTCACTCACTGACTCACTCATCAAAATTTCTCAAAAACTACCGAACGGATTGGAATGAAATTTGGTATGTAGCTTCCTCTAGGTCCATAAGTGTTCACTAAAAAAGGGCTTTAAAAATTGGAAATTTTAGGGGGGTTTTGGGGGTTAAAAATTACTAAATCACGATTTCTCAAAAATTATCGAACGGATTGGAATGAAATTTGGTATGTAGCTTCCTCTAGGGCCAAGGCGCTCGCTAAGAAAGGGTTTAAAAAAATTCGAAATTTTAGGGATGTTTGGGGGATCAAAGTTATTAAATCACGTATTTCTTCAAAACTACCGAACGGATTGGAATGAAATTTGGTATGTAGTTTCCTCTAGGGCCATAGGTGCTCACTAAGAAAGGGTATGAAAATTTCGAAATTTTAGGAGGGGTTTGGGGGGATCAAAAGTTACTAAAATCATAATTTCAGATCTTTTATTAGTATGACAATAGTGCTTTTATTATTTAAGATCTATACATATAAAAGCCAAATACCACTCACTGACTGACCACTTAAAAAGAATACAATTACGTTAAAAAGACTGAAAATACCAACCACCACGGGCAACGCCGTACGGGTCAGCTAGTCCTATGATATACACTCAAACTATGATAAATTTTATAACATTATAGAGTTTTTTAGTTGTTTCAAAAGTGTCGAAAAATCTGGGTCTTAAAATCATACAGTGGGATTCAGAAATATGCGGCAATCTCTCCTAATTTCATTCTATAGCTAAAATAAGAAAAAAAGTACATACAAACAAAGGCCCGAAAACACTTCGTTTTCCAGATATCTGCCATTTTGTTTTTTTGTACAAAATAATTTATATCTAGAGAAATGTTTGAAACTTGGCATGATGTTTAACGTAACAATGATATATCTCAAGAAAAATAAGCGATTAAATCCAATCATGCGTTTCAAAATGGTGGCTGATTGCAAATTTCAAACCTAAATTACTCAAAAACCATACATTTTAACAAACAATGTCAAGACAACTTTTTTCCTTAACGGATGGTGTAGCTGTTAAAATAATAGTATAATAGCTAAGTTAAATATAATAACAGCATATTATGTACATACAATACCGTTTTGGTACAGGATTCTGGGTTGAACAAACCAATTATTACACATAACTTGACTATTATCTTTCATCCGATTGTTTTGAATGTGAAACCCTTCGATAGGGAATCAAAAGGGCTACAAAAGAGGTGTCTTGACATTTTTTTGGTTAAAATATACGGTTTTTGAGTAATTTAGGTTTGACATATTCAAACAGCCGAAATTTTGAAAAGCTTGATTGGATTTAATCGCTTATTTTTCTTGAGATATATCACTGTTAGGTTAAACTTCATGCCAAGTTTGAACTCAATCAGTCAAACATATCTCTATGAGTTATTTTTTACAAAAAACAAAATGGCGGATATCTGGAAAACGAAGCGTTTTCGGGCCTATGTTTACGTGAACGTTTTTTCTTAATTTTAGCTATAGAATGAGCTTCCGAGAGATTAATCGCAATGTATTTTATAGACGTACAAAAGACTAGGTTGAACAGAACAAAATAGTTTAACCTAAAACTAAAGAAATGTTTTAAACCCTCGAGGCAAAATCGTTTTTCCCTTTGAGCCATCTCCCCTTATAAAACACGCCTTGCTTTGGCAGACAGACAGACGTCATTGAAATCGTTGTCAGCCCAATATTACCCAGAAGTTAAATTAGGATTTGTCCGCCAAAAACTAGAAATAGACTGTTCATTGAAATAACTATAAAATGTGGCCTAGCTATTTCTCGAGAGAACAATAGGATATTAAAGTCCATTTTAAATAAACTATCAAATTTTAAACATAATATACTGCAAAATCAAAACTATTTTATATATATATAAAACAATTCTGGCCACGTTTTAAAACTATAACATAGGCCTATTCCAGGTAAATTTAAGTAAATTTTTAGCTTATGAATTTAAAAAAAAAAAAACTTAGACCTAATATTGACTAATCAAATTAAGTTTTAAAAGAATTTAATTGATTACACTGAATTTTAAAAGACGTTCAAATCCAAAATACAAGACCTTTGTCTTTCAAACGGTCGAGTCCATTATTTCATCTGTATAACCTATCTATTTTAGTTCCCGGTAATAGTCTAGAAAAGCACCGATTAACTTCAGCGTATAAACAGTGAAGTAAATAATTGTGATGGAATACACTCAACGTTCTAACTAAACGTAAATATTTACGCTCATTAAGTTTGATTATTTGCACATCGACTCGGACGCAACAGTTTTTGTAAATATCGTTCTAGGCTACGTCGAATTGGAAACATTATACTGAACTAATCAAATTGTCGACTTACCGATAGGAAACACGACTTTGTTGTTTTGTCGAGCAGCCCATGTTGGTATCGATAAAAATGTCACAAGAGTTACTAGGACTAACATTTCGAACGCACTGAGCTCGACCGAGTCCAACACAGCAACTAATTATATCCACTGGCCTAACGCCAGTCACTACCCCACATTTCCAACTCAAATATTCAGCCTGATTTTGACTGTTTTAAACTTTGTCGTTTGTTTGTTTTATTTTACATTTTTTAAATGTTAGCGAGAAAACATAACTACAACATATTTATGATTATAATTTTATTAGCCAATAAAATTGGATTAGGCCTACTTCCGTAATTATTTTTTAGAAATCGAAAAGTTTACAAAATAAAAAACACATAATTTGTTCTCGGACTTCTAAAATTATTTCGTGTTTTCCGACAAATTATCGTTACGTCTTATAAATTATGTTTAAATTCAAAATTAAAGAAACTGTAGGTTTTAATGTAATTCGACACGTAGTTTAGGTTAGGCATGTACGTAGTTAAATATACTGATTAGGCCTACATTTGAAAAACTACGAGTAACTTATTTTATGTATTTATTTGAACGCTTATACAATTTATAAAACAAAGCTTTTCATACGGTAAATTAGAAATAACAATTTCTACAATTTCTATTAATTCATACACAGTTACAATTATTTAATACTACTAAAAATTCGTATACATTTTTGAAAATGTTTGAAATAAAAGAATCCAGGTGTGCTTGACACCACACGGTAGAAGTGTAAACTTCTAAGGCGATATTCTGATGAATATAAAATATATTATGGAATTATTTTGGTTGCTAAAAAAAATCATGTATTCAAACAAATTTGCAAAGTACATAAAATTGCATGTTAACACAACCAAGTCAACTATTTTAACACAACTCACAAAATGAGGAGTAAAATGTCCATTTCAGAGGTATTACTAAGTAAACTATTTTAACGTAACTTACAAAATGAGAAGCGAAATGTCCATTTCAGAGGTATTACAAGTAAACTGTTTTAAAACAACTTACAAAATGAGTAAGCACAATGTCCATTTCAGAGGTATTGCCAAGTAAACTATTTTAAAACGACTTACCAAATGAGGAAGCACAATGTCCATTTCAGAGGTACTGTATTACCAAGTAAACTATTTTAACACAACTTGCGAAATGAGGAAGCACAATGTCCATTTCAGAGTTATTACCAAGTAAACTATTTTAACACAATTTACAAAATGAGGAAGCACAATGTCCGTTTTACAGGTATTACCAAGTAAACTATTTTAAACAACTTACGAAATGAGGAAGCACAATGTAAATTTCAGAGGTATTATCAAGTAAACTATTTTAAAACGACTTACCAAATGAGGAAGCACAATGTCCATTTCAGAGGTATTACCAAGTAAACTATAAAGTACTCTGTTATATATACATGTATACTGCATATAGTAGAGCGTGACGGTAAAAACCGAATCACCGCCAAAAATTTTGTTGGTTTTTTTGTTACACTTCAAAAATTCATGTATTAATTTTGACATTTATATGAACTTAAATAAACTTATAGTATCCCAAACTACATACACGTCTATGGTCTTCACCCGGATTCAAAATGGAGGCCACAAGTTTAGGAGTGAAATAGGCTACATTCATTTTGATAAAAACATTTTTTATTTCAATATTTGTAAATTTAGTCGGACATATTCTTAGGTTGGGCCTAGACTGGTGAACCAACACATATATTTTCTGAAAAATTACAGATACAACAGATGTTTGCTCCAATATTTCCATTAACTACTTTGAAGCAATTATTTGTATTTCTAACGCTTAGGTTAGGTTTTTATTAGTGTAGATCTGAGTCTTGCCGGTTCTTTTAACTGCTGTTATAAAATATATGAAATAATTTGATTTGGACATTTAACATTATTTAAAATCTTAGCTTTGAGGTTATTTATTATTAATAATATTAATAAAATGATAATAACACCTTTACTATAAATAGGGTGTTTCCTCTATTTCCTAATAAAAACAAAATCATTCTCATGCACAGTAAAATAATCATTAGTTTTTTACTATACAGGGTGTCCCCGAACTCTCTGGACCCCTTTTGTGGATATGTTCCTGGGATCGAGACAAACATATTTCACAATATAAACATGGGTCTACGGGGATTATTTTTTCGTCTGTCTGTCTGTATGTGTTTTTTACAAAATACTTAATATTTTTGAAAGTAGAAAGGATATTGACCTCAAACTTTGTACAATTATTTTTTGCATAACCTCTTATCACTGTACGAAAAATTAGAACATTATTTTAAATATTTTCAAAATGGCGGCCGTTTATAATTTTTAATGTCAAATATCTCAAAAACCGCTACTTAACAAACAAATTACAAGAGACAAAAAAGTTTACTTTTTTAATGACAAACACAATAGGTTTTTTATTTTGTCTGTAGCTCAAAGGATAACAGAGATATTGACAAAAAAGGAACAATTTATTTCTTGGTAGTTGTCAACAATACCCAGAACTACTCTAGAGACAAAATATTTTAAAGTTATTATGAGCTAAAATGATAAGTTATTTGGATAATGCTCCGAGCACTTTTTGAGCTGATTCCACTAGCAAGAAATAATGAAAAAAGTTCATATATTCATAGGTTCGGAAATGCTTCGTTAGAGAGTTCTTACCCGTGGTTCAGATTACTCACAGAAACGAATCTCTATTGAAATATTAAGGTGTAAAATTTAATGTAATTTACGTAAAATGAGCAAACAAATTTAAAAAAATAAGTCCCAGTACTGTAACTGCAGTAGTTGTTGCGATATTTGACCCAAAACGCTAAATTCCGTCTCAATTCGGCCAGAATTTTGCGTTTTGGGTCAAATATCGCAACAATTACTGGAGTTATGAAACTGGGACCTATTTTATTAAATTTATATGCTCATTTTACATAAATTCAATTCAATTTTACACCTTAATTAACGTCCTACATATTTCAATAGCGATTAATTTCTGTGAATAATCTGAAACATGGGTGAAATCTTTCGCCAGCTGTAACTCGCTAACGAAACATTTCCGGACCTATGAATAGTATGAACTTTTTTCATTATTTTTTGTTAGTAGAATCAGCTCAGAAAGTGCTCGAAACATAATGCAAATAACTGATAAAGGACAAAGAACGAGATAAAGCGATAGAGGAAGAGAGAGAATGACAAAGATATGGAAGTTAATTATTCAGGGGCGAAAGAGATGGGAAATATGAGAAAAAGATCAGAGAGAAGGGGGGGGGGAGTAGAATAGTCTTAATTTTGGGCCAAGTCAGGGTCACAGGTCCTCTCTTACACTTAACCCATACACAATTAAAATTTGTATAAATATAAAAGTACTTAATTTAAGCCTTAAACAAAACCAAAATACACAATAACAAAAACGAAAAAATGCACATAAAAATACAAAATTTAAAAAAGAAAAATCCTAAACTAATACAGTTTCTTAAACCTTGCAAAACAAAATAATTATTTATTTTGACATCACACACGCCAGTTTATCCTCGCCAAGTACACCAATCCAATTCCATCATATCGGTGCATTACAATATTAAATAAATATTATTTATTTATTATTTTAATAACGAATTACCCTTACTGTACGCCGCGAAATGGAAAGAAAGTGAACAAAAATCTACCGACATTTTAACCTACTATTTTGTTATATTTATATGAGATTAGTTAAGAAGAAAATTATGAATTTAAAATGTGGTAATGCTAAGGATAAGGGCTGGTAGGTACGACGATATAAGCTTGTAAGGCAATGAGCTCAAGACCGTCTAAGTTATTTTGAATGATTTACAACGATCCTTAGTTCACGCAAAACGTTTGATATTAGATTCTTTAGAACCGTATGTCCAAAAAGATTTGATTTTAACCCTCGTAATTTTTATAAACCAAGTGTACCTAATAAGATTTAAATGTACAGATAAGTAGAAAACAATCTATGTTCAGACATACATAAATACTAGCTGACCCGGCAATGCTTCGCTATTGCATAATTATTTTGGTGAAATAAATGCGACAAATGATCGTGATTTAGTAACTTTGACCCCCCCCCCTAAAATTTCGAATTTGTTTAAACCCTTTCTTAGTGAGTACCTAAGGACCTAGAGGAAGCTACATACGAAATTTCGTTCTAATCCGTTCAGTAGTTTTGGAGAAATCTTGATTTAGTAAATTTGACCCCCCAAACCCCAATAAAATTTCGAATTTTTTGAAAACCTTTCTTAGTTAGCACCTATGGCCCTAGAAGAAACTACATACCAAATTTCGTTCCAATCCGTTCAGTAGTTTTGGAGAAATCTAGATTTTTAGTTACTTTGATCCCCCAAACCCCCTAAAATTTTGAATTTTTTGTAAACCTTTCTTAGGGAGCACCTAGAGTCCTAGAGGAAGCTACATACTAAATTTCATTCCAATCTGTTCGGTAATTTTGGAGAAATCGTGATTTAGTCATTTTTACCCCCAAACCCCCCTAAAATTTCCAATTTTTTAAAACCCTTTTTAAGTGAACACTTATGGCCCTAGAGGAAGCTACATACCAAATTTCATTTCCATCCGTTGGGTAGTTTTTGAGAAATCGTGATAAGTGAGTGAGTGAGTGGTACTGCATTTCGCTTTTATATATATTATATATAGCTATATAAACTGTGGAACTGTTTATCTCGTTCGAAATTTCAATTGTTTGCATGGCTTCTAACTACATTTCAACATTGTTAGGCCTGTGTGCCTTAGTTTTATTTTAAATTTGCATAGTAGGCCTAATTAAATGAATGCATTAAATACGAGTTCAAGAACTGAAAGAATTATTCATGTTCACGTTCCAAAAAAAGTGCAACAATGTTGTGAAGACTTTATAACGGAGTTAACAGACAGCATAGGTATGTTAAACAAGTTTGCAGGCAAGTTCTGTAAGTTACTCTTAACGCTCGTTTACAAGTTTGAAGACAACTAGCTCTATCTATTGAAAACAGTAGAGAACTAATTTAAAATAATATTGTACCTCTGTTACAAACAAAGTATGTTACTGATCTACCTGAATTATGTCATAAAGTCAATGTTTAAATAATTCGGTTTCTGAAAATATAGAGTGATGCAGAATTTTTACTTTAAGAGTTGATTTTAGAGCTAAATTTATAAAATAGTAGATCAGGAAAAACCTAGTTTTCAGTCGGTAGGCGATTTTGCGCGCTAAAGGCATAAAAAACCTTTATATGTATTTGGAAGTAGATCAGATATTGATTTAAGCTGTATACGCGATAAGGTGAGAACACATTCTTATTGATTTTATAAAGTCCCTCCCACCTTAACGTTGAACTATTGACTAGATTACTTAAGGTTTTTTTATCATAGTTTGAAAACTTCTTTCTCCTCCTAAAATGTGGAATGTCGTGGGTACTAAAATGTGATAAATAGCATCTGTGACAGGCTCCTCTCTGTGGGTTTCGGCTGTTACGTTCCCTGAAAATGGCGTGTTTCCTCGAAGGAAGTGTCATTTAGCAAGCTTCCGGACGGAGTCAAGATTTTGCGGTACAGAAGATTTCTCAGAATAAGGCTACGATTTAACTAATGTGGAACTGTTTATTCAAGATTTATACACTTCCTCTGCTGGTCGGAATGCACAGCTAACTTATAGTGGTATGGAGTCTGTTAGTAACCTTGGTCTGGATCAAGAAGCCTTCTGCATCCCAAAATCCAGACGTCGTCTAGAAGCTCGCAACAAGGAGTTAAAGGACAAGCCATCACCAAAGGACATAACAGCACCGCACCGAGGAGCCCGTCATACATCTTGGGAGAAATCCAAAAGTTAACGGCGCTCATTAAATATTTTCTGGATAACTAACCAATGTGATGGAATAAATTCAATTTTAGAAATTTTTTAGTATCTCCTAAAATTCCTCATTGTTGGGGGTGAGGGCAAGATTAAAAATATCATGCTATCATAATTATGAATTTTAAGAACTAGTAAAGCATAAGAATAAAACTTAATTGCGTATATTTTCAAAAAAAGACTAATGTTTAATATCGAATATCTTGAATCCATTATCATAACAAAACATTTACTGTTTTAACGATAATCAAAAATACTTTTTTGTTGTTAAAAGGAAACCAAAATATTAGCAAAATTATAATAGAGTATTTGATAATACTATTATAATCTGTAACATACGAATCCTAAACCTTGTTCAGCGAGAGTTTAAAGTGAAGCGCCACCTTACAATGGCTGACGTTAGGGATTTGGGCCAATGAGGAAAACGAACATCACGTGTGGGACGGCCGACTCTGCGCACGGTTCACAGTAGTTCTTATATCAAAGCCCAATAAATAATACCATTGCGAAGCGGCCAATAGGATGGGCGCGCAGCGTTGCCTTATCTACTAGCCTCGAACACTCCTGGTATTTACCGCTCGAGGCTTGATCGCACAGTTTAAAGAATTATAAATGCGTTGAGTCAGCCGCAGTCAGTTAGAAGCGTGGGAAGAAAGTGACAACGTCGCACTAAGCCGATTGGAGCGTTCAAGGTCTCGGTGTACAAAAGCCCGTCCCTCAACGGTATTCTTTAATGGGCTTTGATATAGTAAACAAGCATTCTCTTCACTAGCATACCCTAACGTTCACGTTCGTCCCTGAGGTAGGTCCGTGTGTGACACAGTCTGCCCGGCCCATAAATACTGTAGAGAGAGGTGCTTCACTTTAAACTCTCGGTGAACAAGGTATAGGTGACATTTTATATCACCTAATTTAGCCATCATTATTAATTTAAGAGCTGAACATGACTCACCAAACGCATGCCTCGCCTGGTCACAACTAGCCGAAGATTATAATAATTTAGGGTCTGCTCCAGTAAACGAGAAAGCCACCGGAAACGCAACCGCTTCTCACTGTATCAATATCTAAACAGTGCAATTACTTGCAGCTGAACGCTTTGACATTGCCTCATTTCAAACCATTTTATTAAGTCTATCTTTTGTAATTGAGCGTTGAAAAAACTGAATATTCTTTATAAAATTTCGGATCCGGCTTGCAAAATATTTTTCATTATTAATTTTTTATTGTGTTAGGAAAAAAATTCAAACTTTGTACTTACAAAATGTCAATTACACAACAAATCAAAAGCATTTAAAAAAAATGTAAATTGCAAGACGGATGCGTGTTGTGACTTTGCTTAAAATGAGACCTTGCAAACCATTTTATGATAAAAAATAAACGAAATAAATGGTTTGAAATTTAACATTGCTCTTACGGGATACAAATCCAAGATGGCCGCCACTACAGCAGACCCTTAAGGATGTGCAATATCACTAGAGAAAACACATCGAATTCAGTCAGTGGAGCAGCCTTGAAAAGGCTTACAAATGCGGTTTATGGCTAAAATATTGCTTCCAAATCGATTTCGTAAATTTTATTTTTTACACAATTTTCTAAGATGTAGGAGTCGACTTAAAATTTACGAAATCGATTTGGAAGCAATATTTTAGGACAAGCACTTTGAAATAAACATTTTCGTCTCTTGAATTTTTTTCTAAAAACTCTTCCTTTTCGAGATATTAGCAACTGTATGTCGATTTATTTCAACACGTTTAGGGCCGCCATTTTGTTTTGGGTGGTCCGATTTTTATTTCCTTTGTGTCATTTACCTAGTCTTAAATAGTCCTTTAAAATGAGGTATCACATGAACATACTTCCGATTTAAACATTTTGAGTTGCCTCAAAATCCCTCATTTTTAGGGGACACTCAAAATTTCCGATTGCTTCAAAAGATACTTTGGGCTAAGTTAGTATCGTTCCCCAAAGGATATTTGTTTGTTTTAACAAAAAACAAAAGTTAAAGAGAGGGGGGAGGGACTTTTAAGACACCTGGTATTAGATTTTAATTGCTTTTCATCTCATGTTGATAAATGAAATGGTTTCAAAGATATTACTATTACAAAATAGTCATATTTTCCAAAATTTAGATATCATTTTATAAAACTTTTGTCCTGTTTGTAAAAATTTTGTATTTATGAGCATTTTATGTAGGCTATCAAATTAAAGATAAAAATATTTTTTTATTTAATATATTTAATATTTATTTTAATATTTTAAACAGATTGTTAATAGATGCGCCTTTCATAAGGCACCATTTGAAGAATAATATAAAAAAAATTTTAATAAATTTTTGTAACAAAAACATGAATTTTAAGCTGATTTTCTATTTTTTGCCGATAGCGGGGAACATAAGCTCTAAAATTAATGATGTTTGAATAATTAATTTTGATGAAGAATTAAGGGAGATATCCTTAATGACAAAAATACCTTTAAAAAACAAGGATATATCGTCTTTTACCGCACTAAAAACAAAGACAGCAACTAGTGCAATTGATTAACATTATACTTCTCTTAAAACTAGCACAACTAAAAATGTATGTGAAGTTTGCTCTGGCTCTTTTTCTTATTATTAAAGTAACCACAAAAGCCACAAATTTTGGTGAAACGAAGTTGGATTTATGGTAAATAAAAACAATAATTACACAAGTAACTTGATCAACATTTTAAAATTATAACAATATATATTTCTAACAAAGAAAACAATAATAACAATAACAGTAATATATATGCCTATTTCAATTGAAGGACATTAAATACATATGATTTTTTAATTTTATTTATCAAATACTATATAAATAAATACTGTATTTATTATCTAAAACGGAGGTGCTAGTATAAATAAACGGTATCAGGAAACTGACACATACTTTCTCCCGCATTATAGAAACTTAATAAAAAAATACTATTACCAATTTATTGTGATTTATTTTATTTTTAACAGTCATTTTCCCATAAAAATCCATAAAATAAAGGAAAAATAAACTTTTCTCAAAAACGGCTCGAACGATTTTGATTAAAATTTTACAGTTTATATTACTTTAGGTCCCTAATAAACTATAAAATTTTAATCAAAATCGTTAGAGCCGTTTTTGAGAAAAGTTAATTTTTCCGTTATTTTATGGGTTTTTATGGGAAAATTACCCTTAAAAATAAAAAATTCACAAAAATGAAAAAAACGCCTGGAGATACCGTGGATTAGTACCTCCATACCAAATTTCATCAAAATCGGACGACTGGTTTAGGCTCTAGGTCTGATAACATCCACACAGACACACAGACACACAGACACACAGACACACAGACACACATACAGACACACACACAGACATCACTCCGAAAACCACTTTTTTAGGTTCAGGGGGACCTAAAACGGATATTTCCACCCAAAACTCAAACTCGAAAATTTTGACGAATACAATACTTTCTCCATATACTATGGTATAGGGGGAGAAAGTAAAAAACTAAAGCAGTGGTGAGACAGAAGGGAAAACTGTCATGAATATAAATCGTATGTTATATTGGTTTAATCCGAAATTTGATCATTATTTTTATCTTAGCAAGTTAGCAAATTTAGACATGTAAAAAAATAAGAAAACACTATGTCCATTTTAGAGGTACACTAATTTAATACAGCTTACAAAATTAGGAAGCGCTATGTACATTTCAGAGGTATTACCAAGTAAACTATTTTAACACAACTTACAAAAAGTGTAAACACAATGTCCATTTCATCGGCAGCTTGACATGACTAAACCCATGCACCTATTTATTTTAAGCTTTTGAATTTACCACTGCCTAATTTTTTTCGTCGATTTCTTGTTCTTTTACGAATAGCTGTTGCATTACACTTCTGGTTTATAATACTAAACCAATGAAGAAGAAGAAATCAACGAATTAAAAATGCAAAGCGAGTTCATATATTTTACCTCATTAAAAAGTGATCAGTGTGTCTAAAGAAGTTTTCACTTCAATATGTGTCTATGAAGCCTCGTTTCCATTACTACTAAAATGAATAGCAATAATATGTGGTGTCACAAGTTGCTAGTATTTGATGTCCCAAATAACTCTCTGCCACATATTCGTGACATGTGTCTGTAACCGAACGTGTTCTACCGCAACATACCAACTTGCTGCGTAAAATTTTACGGAGTGTATTTGAAACAGTCTGCACAATCTAAAAACACTCCACATGCGCACTAAAAAAGCACCCTTTCCACTAAATTACATGACTTCACCAAGAGCAGTATAACACACACGAACATTAGTAAAAAATTTCGAAGATGTAAGTTAAGGGAGGAATCAGCAGAAAGTTCTACTTTGAAAAGGAAAATTAGAACAATATTAAGTTCCAAGACTCGTTGTTCTAACATAAGGTTGAGTCAGCGACATAGGGAATTAAACCTTGAAAAATGCAGCTTCGTTAAAACTGACAGCTTCGTAGTGAAGAACGTAAGCAAGAAAATCTATTTAAAAAACAGGCTGTCAATGAGATGGGCGGAAGAACTGTAAACTTCCCATTAACATGAATACTTCTTCCCATCTCTCTACCTATCTATTTCCCAGTAATCTGTAAACAATAATCTCTCTTCTCGTCCTTACATTGTTACCAATAAATGTGAATTGTTAGTATGCTAATTAATTTATTATTGAAAATGGCAAACATTATATTAAAATTAATATAATATTGTTACATAAATGGATTATTGCTTTGTGAATTTCAGGTCTTCTACAATATTATCGTAGTCCAAGGCAAAACGAATGGGCTTGTTGTATCTAAAATATTAGACGAACACTCTTGACTCTAATTTATCCTAACATTTTATTGAAAAGAACCCGCCAAGTGTAGTTCCATCTTAGTTCAGATGCGCATACTTCTTGGGATACAGTGAAGGCGAAAGAGAATGTAACAAATATTTGGAGTGTACGTACTTACACAAGACCCAAGTATCGTTTAGTGAGTTGCCTATTCGGAAGAAAAAAAAGGAGAGAGAGAGGATACCTGAGTTTACCCGAGAGTGGATCTGAATTAACCAAAAAGTGTTACTTGGCGAGACGTTCAGCGGGTCAACAGGTAATTTAATCCACTGGATTTCCCACTCTCTTTCTGCAATTGCGCTCTCCGATTTTATCCGAGAGTAAATCAGAATTCCGAAAAGCGTTACATTGCTAGACGATCCACGCGTCATCAGATCATTTAGCCCCAACATTTTCCATTCCCTCTCTGCAACTGATCGCCCCGATTTTATAAAGAGAGTAAATCGGAATTCCGAAAGCGTTAAGTCCCCTACAGACGATCAGTTTTAACTGTCAGTTAGAACAAACGGTTAAAACTAAAGGCTCCAATTGCCTCCACATGATCAGTTTTGCCTGAAGGATTGATTGTTGAAGCGGGAACAATATTCGCATGGTAATATTTTGAAAGCGCTTCGTTTTAGGATACCTATTTGGAACTTCTGTCACAAGTATTCCCGTTAATTAAGAAGGAAGACACAAATATGCGATCATCAATAACTCCACATGAGAGACTCACCGCAATACTCAGATACTTGGCAAAGGGAAGACGTTGGAAGATTTGAAGTATTCTACTATAATTTCACCCCAGTCATTTGGACTTTTTCGACAAGCATTTTGTATGATTCATTCCGTTTGTTTTTGTTGCGGTAACCTTTGCTGGTTAACTTCCAGAGGCATTCTGCCCCCTAAAAATGTCTATAAATTCCAGTAAAATGTCTTTGCTCCAAGAAGTCACGCTTACTATTACACAAAAACTACACAAAAAAATACTTTCCCAAATTAAAAAAACTCACAAAATAAACACGGTTAAACGTCGAAAGCGGTTAAACTCAGTCCAAATCTTGCATACAGACGATCAGTTCAATCAGTTCTAACTGACAGTTAAAACTGATCGTCTGTAGGGGACTTAACATTGCTAGACGATCCACGCGTCATCAGATCATTTAGCCCCAAGATTTTCCATTCTCTCTCTGCAACTGAGGGCCCCGATTTTATCCGAGCGTAAAACGGAGTTCTTAAAGTGTTACATGGTGAGACGTTCGACGAGTCATCAGCTCATTTAAGACATAAGATTTTCCATTATGTCTCTGTATCTGAGCTCCCGAGTTTACCCAAGAGTGAATCGGAACTCCGAAAAGTCTCAAGCAGAGACGTTCCACGAGTCATCAGCTCATTTAAGACATAAGATTTTCCATTATGTCTCTGTATCTGAGCTCCCGAGTTTACCCAAGAGTGAATCGGAACTCCGAAAAGTCTCAAGCAGAGACGTTAGACGAGTCATCAGCTCATTTAAAATATAAGATTTTTCATTATGTCTCTGTATCTGAGCTCCCGAGTTTACCCAAGAGTGAATCGGAACTCCGAAAAGTCTCACGCAGAGACGATCTGCGAGTCATCGGCTCATTTAATCCCCAGTATTTCTCATTCTTTCTGTATGTCTGTGTGGCGCGCATAGAGCACCTTAAACTTAAAAATTAAATTTCCGAATCTAATTTATTCTTCTTATTCAATGAAAACTAGGTTTAATGGTTTAGGTGGGAAAACTATTGATGGGGGAAGTCCGTTTAGTCTACATTTTGCAACTAGATTTTTATTCGTAACGGCAAAACATGTAACGGGATTTGTTGTGATAAGTGTGTAAGAGACATTTTTAAACGGAAATGAGGCTTCGTTGACAAATTAAACAATAAAACCTCCCAACGTAGATACCAGTAAAAATGAAAAAATATACTATAATAACGTTACTGACTAAAAATAAACATAGATCAAATCAACTTTATTTGCTAGCTATTTCAACTCAAATGTCCAGTTGAACTACGTTAACGTAATCTCAAATGTCTCACTAATACAATTCATTTGAGAACATACATTAACTCCAAGTTTTAATTAACTTTCTACAGTACTAATGTTCTTAACTCTACACAATTCAAATTATTGTATAAAATACATAAATAGATTTAAGTTGACTGTTTTTTTAGAGTTCTTTGAGTTTTACTATCCTTCCTCAGGAGTAGTTCTTCTTTTCCGGTTTATTCTTTCAAAACCGATCCCACAAGTGGATGTTCATACAACAGAACATTTTTACAACTAAAAAAGTCTGGCAATTCAAATCCAACTCTATACCAAACATTAGGACGACTTTCTCTATAAAGACATAATATACAGGACGTATCAAAAGTACGTGACATTCTAATTTTGAGATATTTTTCAGTGCATCAAAATAAATAAAATACCTATTAGGCTATAAATGTATGTCCGAAAACGTATTGAAAGATATTATCCGCCTTTCGGACACTGTTTTTATAGCCTAATATATATATATTTTTTTTATGGTATATATAGGGTGATTCAGGAAGAAACGGACAAACTTTCAGGACGTGTTCTCCTAGTGAAAGTAAAGAAAAATGTTCCTGTAGGCCTAAGACATAGGATCGAAAACCTTCGTTTTCCAGATATCCGCCATGTTTTAACAAAATAATTCATATCTAAATGTTTGACTGATTGCGTTCAAACTTGGCATAAC
>JAGFPH010000976.1:199425-210376 GCA_018207615.1 Philaenus spumarius
AACAGGGTTTTCACCTAGTTATACTGTACCAGACAAAGATAAACGAACCGGGATAGACAACCCAAAAAAAAAACTCAAAATAGATTTATTTTACAAACCTAAAACAGTTTATTCTACAGTAAGACCTCGATAATCCGGCACTCGATAGTTCGGCAGACCCGATAGTTCGGCATCCATCATCTAGAAAATTGGCACTCATTAAAAATGGCAGTTTTTGTAATTATTGAGTGATTTAAGCCTAGTCTAAGCTGTCTGTTAGCTCCTATTTATACTGTACCAGGCAAAGATAAACAAACAGGGTTTTCACCTAGTTATACTGTACCAGGCAAAGATAAACAAACCGGGTTTTCACCTAGTTATACTGTACCAGGCAAAGATAAACAAACAGGGTTTTCACCTAGTTATACTGTACCAGGCAAAGGTAAACAAACCGGGTTTTCACCTAGTTATACTGTACCAGGCAAAGATAAACAAACAGGGTTTTCACCTAGTTATACTGTACCAGACAAAGATAAACAAACAGGGTTTTCACCTAGTTATACTATACCAGGCAAAGGTAAACGAACCGGGTTTTCACCTAGTTATACTGTACCAGGCAAAGGTAAACGACCCGGATTTTCACCTAGTTATACTGTACCAGGCAAAGATAAATAAAGAGGGTTTTCACCTAGTTATACTGAACCAGGCAAAGGTAAACGAACCGGGTTTTCACCTAGTTATTCTATACCAAAACAAATTTTAAGTCTAGGAAAACTAAAAATAATATACAACAGAAAGGATAAAATTTAGTTTATGATTTACCTCTTTTACTTGTGTTGAAGCTGTCAAAGTGCGAGAAGTACTCTGAGATAGGCCTTAGTTCAAAGTCAGCAAAGTATTGATTGTCAAGGTTCACCTTTTCCACTGCCAGCCTGAATACCTTCTCCTGTTCTGTCTGCTCTGGATGAAATAATCCCACTGGAACAAACACTCTGAAGTGTACAATCTTGTTAAAATAAATATTATAGTAGGAACTACGAAACCGAAAGATGTACAAGTGCAAAAAAAATTATAATATAAAACGTTGTATCATCAGTTACAGCTGCAAACTTAACACTTTTATACTGATGACGATGGCTTTGTTGCCGAAACACATTAGACATAGGCATTGCAAAAATGTATTGATATATCAGATACAATGTTTTCTATCGATTATAAATCTGAAAAACCACTGACTGACTCACTCACACAACAAGAAATCTCAAAAACTATACCACATAGGAACTTGAAATTTTATACATATATTAGCCATAGACACTAGAGGTGCACTAAGAAATGATTTTTAAATATTTGGGTTGTAAGGGTTGAAACAACCGTTAAAACAATACATATTGTTTATTATATATCACAAAAACCCTACCTCATACCTATGAGGCGCACTATGATAGGATTTTTAAATATTTGGCCTTTAAGGGTTGAAATACCTCTAAAACAATAAATGTTGTTTGTTTACTTTCCTTAAAGATGAAATGTTGTACATTCATTTCTTACAAAACACATATAAAAAGTAAATGAGTTTTTACATTTTGATACATGCTGCTAGGGATGAAATTGTGTAACAACCCCTAAAAGCAATAATTATTTATTTTTATACTTTCCTCAAAGCTAGAGAGCTGACAATTTGTACATTTATTTCTTACAATATACATATAAAAATAAACCATTTTACATTTTGTTTCCTGCTACTAAGGGTTGAAAATGTAAAACTTCACCTAAAAACAGTAAATATTAATTGGTATTCTTTCCTTACAGCTAGGGAGCTGAAAATTGGCACTTAATAATTTTAAGAATATATTTTAGACGTAAGCTGATCAAAACTATCCCGATCTATTCATTTGCTAAGACTGTAATTTACCAGTCTGTAGATTTAGCGGTGGAAACAGAAGACGCTCTTCACTGAGAATTTTTATTTTTTTATTGATTTTATTTATTTAGCACACATACCAGGACGAGGACGATTGACGGGCAGTGGACAATAAATACCAAACTAATTGAAAATACATGTTATAATTCACTTTCGTGAAATAATAGATAAAAGAAAATGAGAGAAAATATGACAATTAATTAATCATGGTGATGTAAAAAAACAAATTCCCTGCAGCGAAGCACGGGTATTCAGCTAGTATATCGATATATTTGTATCGATACTTTGAATACCGATATATCGGTGATATCGATATATTCCAAAATATCGAAAACTTCACACTATTCCTTTGTGAATATTGACATTTCACCTTTTATCTTATTTGCAGTAACAGTACGTACAAGTTACGAGTTACGTGCCGCGCTGCGACTGTGTCCTGCTCTACGAGCGTCGATGGTTGTTCTGTTGTTAGTTGTCCTTTCTCCCCACTAGCAGGCAGGTTAGCTTTAGAACTTTTAGGCAGCATTTTATTGCCTAATGTTTTTATATGTTTAATATTCGATTACTTGTTCAAAATATGTTCCTAAGTTGAATTATCTGTATGTTTTATTTTCACACAAATGTAATGTACTGTATCATGTGTATGTATATTAAATATTTACTACGGTGGATTTAGTTTTCAACATTATTTTATCCTAACATTTATAAGTAGGCCTAAAACATTATTAAGTTAATATACTTTCTGCTTCGTGTGATGATCTCGTTGTTACATGTTGAAGGATGTTTGCCGACGTTATTAGGGCATATTGGACAAACGCATGCTCGTTGTTTGATTGAAAATATTTTCTACGCTCCCGAACAGATATAACAATAACAATGTTTAGCTTTCACTTTAAATCAATTATCCTGTTCTTAAAACTATTTTTAGAAAATTTGTTTTATTAAAAACCTAAAACATTAAGAAATATGCAATAAATTTTCAATTTTAGTTGTCAAATGTATACAATTTCTTTATACAATATGGGTGTTCGATATATCGATTTTTCAATCCGATCTTTTTTAGGTACCAATCATAGATATAAATAATATGGATCACTGTCTCAGGTGGCGGAATAGCGCTAGGAGCGACCCGGCGGTGACACTATCCCCCCCCCCACCACAGGAAGGGCTTTCCCGTCGCGTTGTGTGTCAGTTGCCATTGTGATTGCATTTAGTTGGCTCGTCCACTGTATATTATACTATATAAAAACGCTCAATTTTAAAATGACTATTACTTCGAATAGAATTAATATATTTGGAAACGATTATAGGTAGTAATTCTACTGACTATACTGCTTCTTTTCATGTAATAAAAAGTAACATTTATAATCCAAAGTTTAAATTTTTTTCTTAACACTTACAAAAACGTTAAAAACACCTGTTTTGTCTGTATATATGGGGAAATTATACTATCCAAGCGATGACCTCTTTAGAATTGTTTTTTTTTTTTTTTTTTTTTCATAAAGTGTTGAAAGGTTATGATAAATATATGAGTAGTTTTGACATGAAAAGGTGCATAAATTATGGTATAAATCACTTTAGCGGTAATCTATTCCGTGAACACAAGGAGTTAGTAGAAATTGGAGAGAAAACTCATGAATTAAAACTAATAAAGATGATTGGATTTTTGTTTTTTAAATGAAAAATTCTGATTTAGTAAAGAAAATAACCATCGCAGAAAATATGCCTCTACAGGCCTACGACAAAAATTAAATAAGGTTATTTTGTTGTCACACGTAGGCCTGTAATTTCATTTCAAGAAGCCTATGTATGTCATTATTATGTAATGATTTAATGTACTGCAACAATAAAGGAATATGTTTAAACAGACACAGTTAACTTATTTTTGTAGCCGTAACTATAAATATGCTTATAGTACTACTCTACTATATAGTTTGTATATGTTTACAAACTGGAAACATACTGTGACTAAAGACTGTAATTTAAAACTTAAGGATATATTTTTTACATGGTTTCATTTCGATTGTACAAAACAATTTAATAGATGTAACAAATTTATATATGTTTACATACTGTTTTTAAATGTAGTTCGGGATAATGAACAGGTACCTTGGCTTCTTAAGAATGGATTATATTTTAATGTAGGACCTACTATTTATAATATGATATAGGCTACCAATAGTATTAAAAGTCTAAAGTAAACTCTGGGACAGTTGTAAGACTGATTATACGGTGTTTAACAAACGAAACAATGCCCGCCTCAATAATTATTGCTATCGCTGCACAGCGGAGCCCTTACAGTAATGGGGGCAAGAGTGCGCCGGCTCGTTCTCGCAAGACGGAGTCAGCGATCCAGTCCTAGCAGTATATCTATGGTACCTATACATGGACTTGCTCTAATATCAAAACGACGGTACATAGATATTTCAAAAAAAATTGCCATCACTAGTTGGAGAATTAAAAATTTGTTAGTGTTCATTTTATTATTTAGCCTACATCTTACTTCATTTGGCCATATTGCTAATTAACTTACAAAAATATTCTATCAAATAAAAATTTTAATTTTCTACTGTTACCAGAATTCGATTTTAAAAAATAAACAGTATTCACGTCATTCAGTGATCATTTCATAAACCACCAATCCCTGATAGCACCAATATAAATACACATCCCATTATCTTCATATCCCATTTCAAACATTAAGATAAAATCATTCATCATATTTGTAAACCATACAGACTTAAGTTTATTTACGCCAACACATATATTTATAAAGGAAATGATTAGTTAAAAGATTGAGGGGTGAGAAGAAGAAACATTGTTGAAGAAAGAGTAAGAAGAATGTGGTTAGGATAGACATTCTTGCATCAACCTTCTTGGTAGAGTACAGTTTAGTTTGAGTATATCTCTAAAAAAATACAAACTTTATACTTAAATAAGCATCAAGTGAAAGTTACGACATATTGGACATTTACGAAAGTACCACCAGAAAACTACCTAGTACTGGTAAAATATTAAATACACCTTCAAACTGTTCGATGAGTTGACTCCATTTGTTTTCCTCACATCAGACCTTCATGTTATCCTCCAAATTGAAGCTTCCAAAATATTAACTTAACCCTCGTACACTTCTTCAGTTACACAGCAAACCAGGGCATTATTTAGTTAAACACAATATTTTAGATAAGACTTCAGTTCAAAAGTTGTCAAACCATCTCAATCACTTCTTAAATTTCAGTCACCACTCATTAGCATAAATTAAGAAACCATAGTTAAGTGTCCACCTTGTTATTAATTAAGCATTTTATTTGTTTTATTGGAATCTTACATTTGATTTGTTCTATTGAAGTCCAACCTTAATCTGAAAGACTTAATAAACAGCTAGCCGGCAAACAGAATTGAAAAGCATAAACCCGAGATTGTAATAGGCTATTGAGCAATTTATTGTTACTAATAAATACACTTTTTGTAAACCCATTCCATAGCGTGTCTCTGTTTCTTTTATAGTCGTCGGTAATACTAGGCTACCTTTTTAAAACGTTAAACTTCATTATTTTACCCGGGTACATTGGTAAATATGCCAAATTCAGTAATGCAACTAATATATTGAATTTGGTTTCTTTCGCAAATTCAGGGTCCTGTAATAGAAATCCATTGTAAATACAGGTCGAGCCCACACAGTAAAACCTTCAACTCTGTTAATTGTTTATAGATCATTAAAACGAACACACATTAAAGTGCATTTACAGATAGACACACTTAAAATAGATACGGTGGAGATAGTGTCGAATGTTTTCTGTGCAAATAAAACTGTTTATAACCGTTTCTTCTTTCAGTCACTCGGAATCCGCAGCACATGTGCCTCCCCCCCCGCTACCCCGTTGTAGACAAGTCGTTATTTTGGTACAGTTCCAAAATGTTTTACATTCTTCAGTTATGCTTTGAATAAGTTTTTATAGTTTGTTTTCGTTTGACCTCATTTGTCTTTCCGATGAATCCGTCATTTATAAATAGGAAAGTATTCGTTTTGTGGGAAGAAATTGGTACGTTTAGGTAAATTGTTTACATCGTAGGCTTAGAGAGAGATGGTTTAAGGATGGCGTGAGATGCGAGAAACATAGGAACATATTATAAGGAGAGAGGATGGTGGGGAAAGTAGACGATGGAGAGAGAGATTGAGGTAGAATAGAATGGCCTTTATTTTTGTGGGACGAAGTTAGGACTGTTTAGTCCTCCTACCACCTAACCCCATTATACATCATTATATTATAACACTTCATAAAAATATAATAGTAAACAAGAAAATAATAATAATTATTATAATAAAAAGGAGAATAATAACAGAAAGTTAAATTAAAAATTATCATAAAATTAAGCGAGTATCTCCTGTGGTCGAAATTCGACTTGTTTTCTCCTTTTTAATCTATTACAAGTAGGCCTATTCAAATTCGCAATTCAATTACCACGTATCTTAACAATATTACATTCATTTAGGTAAAAATTTAGAACAGCTTGACCAGAGGTTTTTTTAAAATTTCTTCATATTATGAAAGAACACAACTGATTATAAAAACATGGAAAATATCCGCGGGAAATAAAAATTATAGAAATTATGAGAGAAATTATAGTAGAAAATATAGAGGTTAACTTCAGTATTTTTTTATATTTTAACACTAAATAAAAGAAACAAATCACTTAATACACCAAGAAATATCAATAATAACTTCACTAAACAAAATTGATGAAAGAAATCACGAAAATATATGTAGATATTTATATAACTTTCCAAAACTTTTAGTTTAAAAACAATAACAATTGTCGTTAAGAAATTACATTGAATACCAGTATAAAAGAAGAAACTTATCATTTCTGATTGCCAACGTTGCCACATTGAACATATGTAATAGGAAAAGATGACGCAACAGTATAATTATAATATTTCGTCGTTATTATCACATTATGTAATTAGAATTAAAAAAAAAACTAGAGGTACTGACCTATACTGTTTAGTCACAGTATGTTACCGATAACAGTATAATTATAATATTTCGTCGTTATTATCTCATTATATAATTAGAATAAAAAAAAAAAACTAGAGGTACTGACCTATACTGTTTAGTCGCAATATGTTACCCATAACAGTATTATTATAATATTTCGTCGTTATTATCACATTATATTAGAATAAAAAAAAAACTAGAGGTACTGACCTATACTGTTTAGTCCCAATATGTTACCGATAACAGTATAGTTATAATATTGTAGGTTCTAATTTTAGGCAATATAGGAGGCACTGATAAACCCACTTAAATCTAATTGCAACCCATCTGGCAACCCTGTTCCTATCGCGTATTAAAATGTCTGTTCATTGTCAGTGTTAAATCCCATAAGCAATTGTTGGTTTGTTAATTTGTTATGTTATATTTGTTTTAGAATATTTATAATTGATTTCCCGCGATCAGTGAAGTGTCTAATTTCATTATATATATGAGAAAAAGTTATATATAGTGTAATTCTATTAAAACCTGTGGTCAAGCTGTTCTAAACTAGAACCTTCATTTATTATCAGGGATGACAAAAATAAAAAGCCTAAACAAAACTTCATAGTTCAATTACATACCAACATACACAGCAACAAATCAGATCTAAAACACATCAACAATAACATAACCTAAATCATCTGTTGACAGTTGAGTAAAGTAAATAACTTATTTATTTGAAACTCAATTAGGTTATCAGCTGTTCAGAACCAATTATTTTGTATTAATTTAGTTGCAGCACACTGATGCAATTTTAAAACTCGGAATGTAACCAAAATTAAAGTGTAAATCAAATGTTTAGCTTCACAGTGACTTAGAACTTGAAATTATTTTTTAAATAAAAAAAGAATCATCAAAATCAGTTATTAACTTTAGGAAGTGAGTGAATAAAAAGCAGGAATTTTTTTTATATATAGTTGCATTGAACAAATTTTAAAAGAAAACAAGGAAAAGCTAACAAAAACTTATATTTAAATTAACAGTATGCTGAATTTTACATTTTAAAACACAAATGAATTATATGCAAAATACGTATTTAAACATCATAGTGGCACACACACAAAAGCACATTCATACATCTATATATATAAAAGCGAAATACCACTCACTCCCTCACTGACTCGCTCATCACGATTTCTCAAAAACTACCGAACGGATTGAAATGAAATTTGGTATGTAGCTTCCTCTAGGGCCATAGGTGCTCACTAAGAAAGGGTTTTAAAAAATTGGAAATTTTAGGGGGGTTTGGGGGGATCAAAGTTATTAAATCACGATTTCTTCAAAACTACCGAACGGATTGGAATGAAATTTGGTATGTAGCTTCCTCTAGGTTCATAAGTGTTCACTAAAAAAGGGTTTTAAAAAATTGGAAATTTTAGGAGGTTTGGGGGTAAAAATTACTAAATCACGATTTCTCCAAAATTACCGAACAGATTGGAATGAAATTTGGTATGTAACTTCCTCTAGGGCCGTAGGTATGAAAGGGTATGAAAAATTTCGAAATTTTAGGAGGGGTTTGGGTGGATCAAAGTTACTAAAATCATAATTTCAGATATTTTATTATTATGACAATAGTGCTTTTATTATTTAAGATCTATATATATATATAAGCCAAATACCACTGACTGACTGAACACTTAAAAAGAGTACAATTACGTTAAAAAGACTGAAAATACCAACCACCACGGGCAACGCCGTACGAGTCAGCTAGTAATACATATAAAACAGACTCCACAAACAAGTTAAGCAACATTGTATTACCAAATAAACTAAAATACACAAATACGTATTAATACTCATCCATACAACTGCAGGCCTATCTAAAAAAGAAAAACTAATCATCCCATCTCACTCCAAGGCAAGGACGCTTGATACACTTTACTCAACAAGTCATATTTAAGTAATTTTGAAAACTGGACACGACTTCCAACAGATTTAATACTTTTTGGAAGTAAGCTCCACAAGTGGCATGCGGGCACAGTAAAGGGTTTACTAAACATGACGGTTCTTTGTAACAAGCTCTTTGAACTGATATCGGAGGTGTTGCAACCAAATAACTAGGAACTTAGGAATGCATAGTAATTAAAAAGAAAAGATCGCAGAGCGTTTAGTTTTAAAATACTAAGTTCTTTATAGTAAGGAGTTACATGAACAATGAGTTTTAAACCAAGAATAAATCGTTTGCAGTAATTCTGTTCCCGCTGCAATTTCTTGGCCAGAACTACTAGACCACTGACGGTAGACAAAAAAAAAATGCAAACATCGGATAGATTCACATGTTTCTAATTTTTTGGTATGTTGTTAGGGTACCTACCAGTAGTGTAAAACCAAGTTTAAAGCTTCGAAAGACTAGTACTAACTTCGTGGTGCTCGAAAAACTTCCAAATGTTCCCACTGATTTCAGTTTTTGGCCCGAAACTCCTGAAAGGGAGCTTCCTACGGAAAAAGTCACTATATCCTTTTTTTTAAAGCAGTAAACATTTTCTACAATTTGAGCCCAACCCAAATTTTTTAGATCCAAAAAATGTCAAGATACAGGACCTCAAAAATTTGATTTTTTTTCAAAAAGTGCAAAATTTCAGCGCAAAAAATGGCGCTGAAAATCGCGGAAACAACCTTTCACTACAGAGGTGAGTATGCTACTGACCAACCTCAGAATTATTGAATGACATGCTTTATATTTAAAGTAAAAGTTACAGGTTATGAATTTTCATTTACTTCAACATGATGTAAATGAATCAACTTAGAAGGATTACCTTATACTTGAAAAGTATAAGGGGTTTACTTCAATTTATTATACATACAAGAGGAAGGACTTCCTTCAAATTATGAAAGTATCAGGTTAACCTCTTTTTTATGAATACGACCCATTAACCTGACTCAGGCGTTATCTTATCACACAAAAGAAAGAAAAAAATCCGTTTCACCTTCGTCAAAGTTCCCATTTTCACAGGTTTTAGTACCTCACCACCAAAGATAGGTAAGACCCACGTTAATTTATTTTAGTTAGTTATTAATTATTATTATTGCGTTAGTTTATTTTTATATTGGATGAGTACGTACAAATTTATTTTTTTACTAATAATATGTGTAATAACAATAACCATAAATATCAATGGCAATTAAATGTTGTATTATAGCATGCATTAATTCTATACTGTAACTCACATTTAAAAAAAATCAACTTCACAAGAAATTATAACGATTGAAGTAGTAAACATAACCCCAAACTATAATGTACAATGGGTTTGTTTAAGTATTACAGATGATGGGTGTAATCAGCTGTTACATTATATGTTACTCACGTATGTATGTACGTACGGATGTACACCCGCTTTATAGGAGTTGATGATTACGTACATATGTTTTTTTTTTTTTTACTAATAATATGTGTAATGACTATGCATATCCATTTCAATTAAATGTTGTATTCACTCAGGCTCCGATCTCTCCCTCTCCGATTTAAGCCATTTTTGTTTTTCTAAGATAACGAGATACCTGTTTAGCCTACAGACTTCATTCTGGGCTTAAACGAAACCTTAATATTGTCTCTACAACTTCATCTCCAATAAATTTTCTCGTAGAATGAGTATTATAGCCAATATTTAGCCCGACAGACGACAAAAACTGAAATTTTGCTCTTTTTGAAAAAAATCCAATTTTTGAGGTCCTGTATCTTGAAATTTATTGGACCTAAAAATTGGGGTGGGCTCAAATTGTAGGAAATGTTCACTGCTTTAAAAAAAAGGATAGAGTGACTTTTTCCGTAGGAGTTTCGGGCCAAAAGCTGAAATCAGCGGGAAAATGTTGAGGTTTTTCGAGCACCACGAAATTAGCACAAGTCTTTCGAAGCTGCAAACTTGGTTTTACACTACTGGTTGGTACCATAACAACATAACAAAAAAATCAGAAACATCTGAATTTATCTGATGTTGGATGTCTTAAATCAGTGGTCTATACAGACGTTTAGAGGATTCGAGAGAAATAATTGTAGTTGAGGATTTGAACC
>JAGFPH010000976.1:223180-233945 GCA_018207615.1 Philaenus spumarius
TATACTCTACGGTCTTCCAAACGGAGGTATACGTAATACTTGCATGCGTAAAACGAATACTGGAATCAGGAAGCATGAGTACAGATGTTGCGATATGTTCTGATAGTCAGGCGGCTACAAAGGCCATTATAGCTACAAGAACATCATCAAAACTGGTCTGGGAATGCCAATTACTGCTGGACCAGTTGTCAAGCAGTAGGCAAGTAAGACTTGTTTGGGTCCCTGGACATGAAGGATTGGAAGAGAATGAAATAGCAGACAAACTGGCTAAGAGAGGAGCAGAAACTCCACCGATGGGCCCAGAACCAATGATAGGAATATCAAGGGGCTATGGAAAAGAAAGCGTAAGAAAAATGTTCAATCAGGACACTTGCGTAGATGGAGAGAGACAGTAAGAGGTCAGAGACAGGCACACGACGTCATTGATGGCCTGGATGGACACCTAAGCAGAACACTGCTGGGTCTTGGCAGACCGGAAGTGAGGTTTTTGGTCGGTCTACTGACAGGACACAACTCTCTTAAGGGGCACCTCCACCTAATGGGGCTGGAGAACAACCCATTATGTCAAAGATGTGGAGAGAAGGAGGAAACTTCTTTCCACGTTCTATGCGAATGTGATGCCCTCGAATCAATGAGGCAGAAATATCTGAGACAAGGATACCCTGATACCAGTTATATACGAGAGGAAGGCCCCCATGGACTCCTTCGTTTCGCAAAAAGGGCGGGTTTTATGTGAACTGCTGCCTGGACATGGGGTACAGAGGACCTCATGGTTTAGGTGCAGTGGGTCCTGGTGGTGGATCACACAAACCCCCTAATAATAATAATAATAATCATCTATTCATCTATCCTTATAATCATCATGGTTCACATTCCAACTAGATGCATATTCAACTGCTCAATGAAAAGTTCTATGTCCATACTTTGATCAGACATAGTTTTGAAAAACTTTAAAAACTAATTTCACGTGTATTGCGGATAGGACGCGGCTGCAAATGTGCACTGCTCTATAGTAAGTTGAGTACTACCAGGTATCGCGATAGGGGAACGTGAAGCATCTCACAGGACCTGCGACCATATCGATAGCTATCGGGAGCTACGCTTGCGTCAGATAGGTATATGCATCACGTGTGCGTCGCAACATCAGTTCCTATGCACTTCTTAAGGCCGGGCCAAACCGGGCTTCCATCGATCCGATGGACGGACGTCTAGCCTTGTACGTCCACGGAGTGCTACCTTCACACCAAAAACGTCCATCCGAGGTGTATGTGGAAGGTTTTCTTTCTCTTCCACTCCAGTTCCCTGCAATTTTCCAAGGCAGCAGTTAGGCTACAATGTCATATGTGCCTTGGTGCGAAAGTAATTTTTCTAAAAGCTTTCCGTGGTTTAATGACAGCTCAAGTAGTTACGATGATGAAATAGTTCTACTGTATTCTGTAAATAGAAGATCTCATTGGGTGCACCCAATTAACAAGAGAAGGAGTTCTTTTTGAGAGGTCCATCATTTGATGTCAGATTTAGAAGTTGATGAAAAGATGTTCACCGACAGCACAAACAAAGCGAGCAGAAGTACTCGAAAAAAAGGTCGGCCAAGTGCCTTTCGGATTCGGTGTCGCCTGCTGCCGAGTGGAGGGGCGCGCATGTGCAGAACGAAATGTCCACTCGGATGTTTTTAAAAATCGCCCTGCCAGCGATTCCGAAACATCCATCCAATGGACGTTTGTTCCGTCCAGCGGATGGATGGACGTAAGTGTGTGTTGCCCCTTGAGAAAGTAGGCAAGCGATCTTTTTCGGACGCCCAACCAATCCGTCCACTGGATGGATGGATGCCCGGTGTGGCCCGGCCTTTAATATCCTATTGAAAATGACGCAGCGACCCCTGCCTAAAGACACTGTTTCGTACGCATTGTCTACTGCCTATTGTTTTTAGCGCAAACCGAGTGGCATTTAGCGACTATTTGGTACCGTATAGCAATGCCAGCTAAATCAGACAAGACAAGCATTACCCATTGACATCTTAGATCTATAATACCCCTCTTTCGTATCTCAGTAGTGCCCTTAGTACCAACAGCTACTAACTGACTACCAACTTATAATAGAGTATTGCGTATCATATTTACGTAAGGATGTGAACGTTTAATGTTGGCGTTTTTCTGTACATTATTTCATTGCCAAAATGATTTTCCACTTACTTTTTTGGTGTATCTTTAATTGTCTAATAGGCTTACGGCTTTAAAACCCAATCATAATGGGAGAATTTCTACAAAAAGTTTGCTCTGCTTATTCCAGTTTAAAAAATATATATAGTCTATTTTACCCAGAAACTAATAATAATAATCAGTAAAGTGTCTTCAAAACACGATAAGGAGTATTGAGTGAAATCATAATTAACAAACAAAAATAGAAAATTGTATAATAACTTAACAACAAACGGGGAATGTTTTATAAAACGATTACATTAAAAACGTTCTACAATACAAACAATATTCAGTCTAAACAAATTGTCTAGGTTTTAGATACATAAAAATAAATATAAATAAACTGAAGATGATTAGAGAGTAACAGCTGCACACGATAGAACCCTTGCTGCCTATGTAGCGTTTCGCAATCGGTCCTAAACGGGTGTTGAGGAGATTGGAGAAATATTCACACTGTTCTTTATTTCTTATTTCGTTCGATGAACCCCATAGCACTACACCTTGTACTCCGACGCTTTTTGGAACTCCAAAACTGATGTGCATGTCTTTCTATAAACATAAAACTCTAGTTTTAAATCATAGTACCGGTAGACCGAGCTTTGCTCGGATAAGACGAAACATTTGTTTGATAAGTTGATAATTTGGTAAATCACAAACAATTTTGTATTATATACAAACTATAAATACATTTTATATACACAAATAAACACATTTTAATACACAATATCAAGACATTGTAAGCTATATCATATCGTACGTATCATATCGATCGGGTTGAAGCCTCTGGGGCGAAATCCTGATTTATCCCAGTCTGGTGACCAGCTCCAATCGATTTTTAGTGGCCAAAAACCCCCGAAAAATCAAAAAATCTAAAATCCTCTGGGTGAAAAAAAATTTTGTTCGGACAAACGGTGCTTATTTTAGAGAATTTAGATTTAAGCTAAATATAAAAATCGTTTGTATAGTTTTATTGTTTAAACAGGATACACTTTTATTGAACTATAGGCAAGAATAATTATACAGATTGTTTTACGCGGATTGGTCACTCTTTACAAGCGTGTTCTTCTCATCAAAATAATAAATCAAGTTCATATTGACAACAGTGTGACCCATTATAAAACTTGCGGACAATTAAAGGCCTAGACGTTTACCCTTCTGTTAAACCACTCCCCTCTGAGCATGTGTTTACAACCCAACCTGAGTGTAAAATTCCGTGTATCTAACCTAAAAATTTCGAGTTTCAAGCGCACTTCCAACTCCCTGCCAAGTAAATGTGTGTATCAACCTATTCCGATGTTGAAGTGACTTGGAACATAACTTAAAGCCTTGCTGGCGAACCTAAAAATTTGGTTACATGACACAGCCCCTTCCACCCACCAGAGCTAGGAATTGTGGGTGATAACCTAATCTAATAATAAAATATGGAGTATTTAATTCCACCAAATGTAGTCTATAGTTATCTAACCAACCTGAACCATTTCCGTCACGCTACAACACACCTGCGCTCTAGAGGAAGAAAGTGTGAGTATGTTAACATTTATCGTAGTCGTCGTGTATATTGTCGTCGTAGTCGTTGTCATCGTATAGGCCTATTTCGTTATCGTCGTATCTTGTCATCTTCATGACAATGTCTTCGTCATCTTCATGACGATCGTCGTGTTGTAGTGTATTTCGTCGTCATCGTCGTTTATTATTGCGTCATCGTTGCCATTGTAGTGTATTTCGTCATCGTCATGTATTGCGTCATCGTCATCGTGTATTTCGTCATCATCGTCATTGTAGTTGTCAGAAAAATTTGACCATTAGTTTAAATTTACAGAGTGTCAAATAAGTCCTGAAACACCTCGATATAATTTATACGGATTGCTATATCAACACATACCTATTATAACACTATTTCTGGTGTTTAAGGGGGGTTAAAAATGTTGCCCCCTTTTGAAAGTAGGCGATAGAGGGGGCAATTTTATGATTTTTAAAGGCAACCCATATCTTGCAAATTTTTGAGTTGGAATTAGTAAGAGGGAAACGGGTGGTTTGGGATTTTGAAAATATATTTTCTATGGTTGCCCCTGACGTTTAACAACAGTCCCTACATTGGATTTTGCACATCTTTTTCCGTCTTTTAAATAATATAAAGTTAAAAAAATAACTTATAAAATAACATTGTTGAGCTTAGCGAACGAGTGCGTTAGCTAATTTTTATTTTACTACCACAGAAATGCAAGGTTTTTAAAGGGCTTTACAATGATATGTCACAAGATAGGGGTTGCCTTTTAAAAAATTAAGATGCCCCCTTCATCTCCAATTTTAACGGAGGCAACGTTTTTAACCCCCTTAAACACACAAAAAAGTGTTTAAATAGGAAAGTAGAGGTTTTACGATGATATAGTTATCCGTTTAAATTATATCGAGGTTTATCAACAATTATTTTACAATCTGTAAACATTTCTCTGAGGCACCAAAGTCTAAGAGGGGAATGTGAATTACGTAGCTAAATTCTCCTCTTTGGTCAAAAATAATTCGATAAGAAAGAATCGATGTTGAAATTATCCTCTCGGCCAGATTACACATTTTGAGTTACGACTGATGAAGGACTTCGACCTGATTTTAGCTCTAACGATAAAATATTTTACAAAATTCGTTATTACATAATATGTTGTAATTTTAACTGACAAGTTGAAGGAATTCGTCCCAGGACTGTATCTCCAATAGATTTCAAGAAAACTGGTGTCAAATAATTTAATAGTAGGTTAATCGATTAATTTGGACGAAACTCGCTAAACGTTTTCGGACCAATGAACTTGCAATATTTACCAGATATTTCCTTCATTCATATTTGCGAGTGAAGCTGCGTCATCTATGTAGTCATCTATGTAAGTATGATAGACCCATAACTGTCAAGTTTAGCAAGAATGGCTTTCCCTTAGGTAGATATATCAGGTTTTTATCCATCTCAGTGTGTTCGATGATGCCAGATGATTACCTACCGTAAAATTGATGATTATTTCCACCTTACCTTATATTATCAATAAATATGCCATCTCGGGACTGCCATAGATAGTTTTTGTTACTGGCACTAATACAACTACCATCTGATATACATTACGAATCATTTAATTTGTCCACGGCTAAAAAATACAGGCCACTGTAAAAAATACTTACATCGCTATAAACTTGATTGGTATCTTGATATCTGTAATTGATATAAGGGAAGGTAGGCACAGTATTCTTGGTCGTCTGAGATACCCTGATGCCTTCCAGTGCGCGAGATTTTAAGAGCTGAGCGCGGATTTCCACAGTAATGTTCTTGTCCGACAGGTAAAGGTCTGGCAATGTGGCTGTTTGTTTCTCAAACAGATATCCCAGTCTGAATAATACAAATCATTACTGGTATTTCTAACACATTTATCATAGGACTAAAATATTTTTTTAAATATTACAATCCCTTCCTATAATATGGTGACTTCAGCACTGACTACTGTGCATAGTTAAATATACTTTTTATTCCAGATTATTCTATTGTGTTTACTGCGTACTTACTCGTCGTTCAATTTCATCGCATTTGGAGGACAAAATGTTGGATTATATTCAGAGTTAAAGCAAAATGGAAGAATGTAATATCCCATTCTACTTTTAGGTCTCATTTTAAGCCCCAGCTCAAGTGTTTGAAGCATGAACTCTTTAGCGGCGGCATTAAACTCTTTGGCAGCCTGAAATAATAAGACATATCCTATTAACATGGTGGCAATTAAATTGTCTACAAAAAAAACATACATTGAACAAATCTTGCATTTCTGTGTCAACAATCGACATATTTTGTTTCGTTCTGTAGATAATCCTAGCCCAAGTTATTACTGTATAAGTTTTTTTTTTTTTTTTTTTTTTTTTTTTTTTTGTTATGACGTAGGCAAATCCGTTATGCATAGTACTTCGTCGAATCCACAGTTGATTATTTATGCTGGCGGAAATAAAGAAACCAAGAATACATGAAAATAAAGAATATAAAAATTTGTTTTTTACTAGTTTGAATTGGAATTTATGTGTGCATACACAAATTCTTAATCTTACCTCGATGCTACGAGAAAAGAAGAAAGAATAAGCTTGATGGGATTAATTATAAATATTTAGTAAACATATGAAATTCTTTAGACGAAAACAGTTTACTCAACTATTAAACGGTAGAATAATTTAATAAATAAATAAAGATAAGTGATAATGCAATTTAAAAGAAATGGAATTGAAGATGAGATTTTTTTTAAAGTGCACATCTATGACGCAGTAAGTTTCAATTGGTATAAATTTCGTTCCTCATCTTTTATAATAAATACTAAAACAAACGGTACCAGAAACTGGCACATACTTTTGCACAAACATATTTAAATTATTAAACAGATTCCCTGTGACTTCATAATTGTATTAAAGTAGGAGAGTATCTAATAAATATTATTATCAAAACTATTCGATCGATTGCTAACAAATTTGCACCAAACATGGCAACTATGACTGTATATATGCACGAAAAAGTTTTGAAAGTTTTTGAGAAACAACCCCGTTTTTGGCCAAAAATCCCTAAAAATCAGTTATTATTATTATTAGATAAACGAGAATTTTTAGAAAGATACGATTTTTGCATATGTTAGGGTACATTAAAGGCTACTAATTTTGTGAAAATAGAGCCGTTTTTTATAAAAAAATAATAATTGATTTTTCGGGTTCTTTTGGCTAAAAAGAGGGCTGTTTTTCAAAAATGTTCAAAACATTTTTCGTACATATACATGCCTAATTGACATGTTTCTTGCAAATTTGTTCGAAATCGATCGAATAGTTTTCTCTCTAGCTTTGTATACATACAGACAGAGATACAGACATACATTTTGTAAAAACCACTTTTTTGTACACAGGGGGTCCCAAAACGGATATTTCCACAAAAAATCGATTTTTTTTGCGATCACTGTACTTTCTCTATACTATAGTATAGTGAGAAAGTAAAAAGGAACTTCAATTTTCGATGTTCAAGTTTTAAATAAGTATGTGCAGTTTTTAAACACAATACTCCTTACATTATTATTACCTTGATTAATAATCATGATAAATATGTTAAGAGCAATAGCGGTTCGTGTAATTAAATCTAAATTCTTTTTTGTGTTAAAACTACTACATATAATTCTATAATTTTGGCGCTTCCTGTATATTAACAACAAGCATGTTATATGTTTCATATTTGTTTCTAAAGTAGAACTAATTATATAAATAACTTTTTATCCGATCTCTTTAAAAACTAAATTGTTTACCTCTAAATTTATAATAGTAGCATTAGTTATATTGGGATATTTTTGTGAAATCAAATTCCTAGAAATTATTCTATATTTGTCTAAAGTTCCGAAATTCATATCATAGATTGGCCTCCAGTCCTCCATATCAATTGAAATAATAGCTGAAACAAAGCAATTGAGTAATAATACGAATTTTCCATAAAAGTCTGTAACCATATGAAATAGATAAACATAAAAGTTATTAAATAAATTTTTATAAAATACCATCACCATTATGAGTAGAACAAGGAATATTTTAATACAACAAATTAAAACGGCTTAAACATGAAACAAATAAATTAGCAAAATAACATATCACCCCTTAACTGAAAAATGTTTACGACCTATAATAACTAAAAGTTCATTCATACTTTCGGAAATTCTTCTTTTAAAGTACCGTTTCCTACTTCTCCCGTGCTAAAAATAAGAAATCCTCCTTAAGCTTTTTTAGGAAAACTTTTACACACAAATATTCATTTAAGCGTGACGTTTAATATTTTTCATAAATAATTTTCATTTTTTCAATCACTGTTCAGCTGTACTTTCGAAGTTCATTAACGTTACCGAGAAAAACTGCCCTCTCGATTTTTGAAACGAGGTGAGACTCCCTTTCTAACAAACCATTTGAAAAATATTTATAAATATGATTCATATGAACTTATATAGGCTCCACCCCACATTCATGAACTTGTATCTACTGTGTTGGTTTTGATTCTTGGAAGTATAGTTTTTAACATAGCCTTTAAATTACAGGTCTTATCGAACAGCCATCTAACATCGATGCTATTTTGAAACTTTATTTAACTTAACGAGAATTTTTTATTGTTTTATCAAATAAATACAATTTCTAAACATTGAGTTACAGATTAAAACCCACATGTTCGTCAGTACAGTTGTCTATTACTTTATTAATATTATTTGTATTAAATAAATAACTGAATACTTTTACAAATATTACTAAGGGAATTATTAATAATACTATTATAATTTAATTAAATAATAATTTTTTTAAATTAATTTACTAACCTTCAAATTGTTCTATTAACTTCCCCTCTACAGCTACTGGGTCTTACTAGTTTCGACACAACCTATGCCATCGTCGAAAGACGAACATTTCAGATGATAATCACATAACACAAAACACTACACAACTCATAAAAGTATAAACACGTAATATTCACCATGAAAAGGTTGTTAAATAATTAAAATAGGACATGGCTTTCCACACAAGTATTTATGGGTCGTCTCAAATGCAATGGTGAATATTACGTGTTTATACTTTTATGTGTTCTGTAGTATTTGGTGTTATGTGATTATCATCTGAAATGTTCGTCTTCGACAGTGACATAGGTTGTGTAGAAACTAGCAAGACCCAGTATCAGTAAAGGGGAAATTAATAGGACCATTTGAAGGTTAGTAAATTAATTCAAAAAATTTACAATAATGGTCCAGGAAGTATTATTCAAAGAAATGAATAAAATAATAAATGATCAAATTATTGAGTGAAAAGTATTTATGCGATTAATGATTAGATCAATCAGGGCTATGTTTGTAACAACAAAAATATAATAATGAAACTATGCAATGCGTCAATTGAAGAATGGTTTAAATTGAAATTGTGGTTCAGTGGTATAATACTAGAGTGGTGGTAGTGGCGCAGGTTACTTTCCCGGTCGATGCGTCATGGAAGCATGTTGAATCCATAACCCAGAGGTCCTCGTGGATTGTAACCACGCTCTGCTACCAAATAAAACGTGATCAGGGGTAATTCAATATAACTCACATATATGTTATAAGTGTGCATATCAATTTAATATTTCTCCGGATATAATTGTCTTTATATAAAGGGGTGGGTCACCTTTTGTTAGTTAAGGGTAGGGTTTTTTGGAAAGTGAATGGAAGTAAATTTTTATCTAAAGGCGTAAACTTCTTTTTATTCAAACAGATTTCAAATTTATTTTAACACAGAAATATGGTAAAACTTGCATTTTTATTCAATATTTCTTCTTATTACATGTAATTAGATGACTTTTGGACTGAATGTTGTCATGTAGAGATTAAATATCTTATTAAATTTTCTGTTCAACAGGAGTTCTTTTTTTTATGTAAGAACTATCGTATAAATATAATACCACTCATCAACATTACACAATTAAATCTAATACCATATTTCTAATGCTCTAATTTCCAACACATATACACGTTATTACTTATCACTTCTCTCGCAAGAATTTGTTAAAGCCGAATATTCACCACTATCTTCAATAAGAGTTAAAACATAATTACCTGTAGAGTTGACGTCAGGCACAACTCTATTGAGCTGTTCTTCGAAGATATTCAAATGTAACGTCAAATTTCCCAGCTGAGGCATGCCTCCGTTCCTAACTAAAAAATCGTTTACATCACTGCTGTTTGTGTCGTTGAGAAGGGCTGGAAACAGGCCGGGGTTGTAAAGTGTTGTAATTTCATCTCCAACAAAAGCATTGTTTGTGTTGTGAATAAAACCGTACTTCCGAATGTCTTCTGCGAGACTAGTATTTAGGTATCTGTTGCAAGCTTGCACTGGGATGTTCCAGATAATCTTGAAACCTTCTTTCCTAGATACAAGTAAGAAACAAACATGCATAACATTAAATGAGGTTAACTTAAATTACTTTAATTAAAATATGTTTGTAGTAAGCCTTTTTTTTTTAATAAGCCTGAACACAATATCTGAATAACCATAGCACAAAACGCAGGAGGGTGTGTAGGCCTACTCTACTGAACTTTGCAATTTCGCAATTTTAAACACTTTGCAATTTAATATCTTTTAATGGAACCAACTTGCAGAAGTGGTGTTCTTCGCCCTTTTCTACGTTATGTAATATTAATTCGTTTAGCTGTCTTACTTTTAAACTTAAGATTTTTCGAATGTCAGTTGTTGAGGGGGATAGTATTGAGAAGTCTTGTGTATTGAGACCCAATACCAGACTTTGATTATATTCCCTTCTAGACATGTCGATATCTTAAAATATTTAAAAACAGGGAGCCGGAAAAAGATTGAAAAAATGTATCAGGTTAACTTTCACAAGCGCCTACTTTACACTCGCATTTCAAATCAATATTTTTTGCCATCCCCTTCTTTACACACGAATTTCAACACAATAACTTTTGCCAGGGCCGTCTTTACACACGATTTTCAACTCAATAACTTTTGCCAGCGCCTTCTTTTCACATTCATTTTAACCCAATAACTTTCACCAGCGCCTTCTTTTC
>JAGFPH010000976.1:246958-289686 GCA_018207615.1 Philaenus spumarius
CGTTATAGTTATGTGTTTAAAGATTGAATATACATTTCTGAGCATAAGTGGATATTTTTCCTCTAATAACTCCTTAGTAACAACAATTCTTTTTCCTTGTGTCAGTTGGTTCAAGTATTCTATTTTTAGTCCTTAAGTGCCATATTTTATGAAATACTTCTTAATATTCTCTCCTTTGGATTTGCTTAACTTTAGATAACTTAAGGTATAGAAACTTTTAAGAATCATTCCTTGAAACAACCGCTTGGGGACACTTTTTACCCTCGGAAGTAGCAGCTCTTGCAAACTTTGCTCAGCAATCTTAATATTGCACACTTCATACAGAAAGAACAATTATAATTTATATTAGGCTTCTTTATATTTGCCAATTAAGTTAGAAAATTATTGTGTATAACTGAATAAACGCGTTTTCATATTCATATTAGTTTTATGAATTGAAACTCCAATGACGTATGACAATTATTTCTTAAATAAAACCCCCGTACGAAATCTTGTATGCTTTTACTGTCAAATTGTCACTATAATAACAATAACCCACAAATGCAATAATAATTAAATTCAATAACCATGTAACATATGACCATATGCAGTAATTAATATAGAACCAGTTGAAAAAATACATGAAAAGCTAGCAAATGCGATACAATATGACGTTGAACAAAGCTGCGTGTCAAACTCGATTAAAAGTGTTCCGTATCATTGGCTTTATTAAAAAGTCATAAATTTAAGTTACTAAATGATTAAGCACCCTGTGTAAGAAACAAATCATACAGAACGTGCCAAAATAAACAGCACTATCATTGTAATAGTTTTAAATGTTTTATTTTTAGACAAATAATCTACAAATTAAAAGGAAGCTGGGAACTTTAGTTTTTAAACCTCACGTGTTCTATACGCCCTCCATTAAGTTTTAAGCGACTCTCGTAGTGTTGTTGATGTTTTCAAACATGCGTGAAAGGGGGTTGTTGCATGTTTCTAACGTATTTATTCCTTCACGAAGTTCGGCAATAGTAGTCGGTGGTTTATTTCGGAAGATGTTTTCCTTCACCATTACGGCATTAGTTGGCGGCTGTTTGTGGAATCGTTCTGGAAACTCTACAGCAGTTCGTATCAAACTAGGACCACCTGATCGAAGTGTTCCGTATGAGCGAATATAATGCTCTATGATTAAAAAATCCTCTGTCTGGTGTGGTAAGAACCATTACAACGTTAATTAACCTCAAGCCAGGCAACAATCAACTATGTAACCAGCTGTTCTGAAAACCAACCACAGCTGTTTTAATTTCAGTACTGTTCATTTTGACAAATTCTTTAATTGTTCAATGGCACTAAATAAAAACTCCATATAACGTATGTCCATTCACGACATTCAGTATACAACTTATAAATTTAATTAGAATTTAACGAATTGTTAAGGAATTGATCAAAAACACTCCAATTAGGTACGTCTGTAATAGGGCTGAGTACATAACTACGGGAAAAAAATAGGTCTAAGTCAAAAGTCTTTTCCACTGCCTTTTACAACACAGCTGAAGCAAAGTAGTTTAAGATACATTTTTATAAAGTTGCGTTTACAGTTTTTGCCAAAAAGAATCTACCTTAAAATATCTAAATCAAGGTGAACATGTTTTTAAATAAAACGTTATTTTAAAAAAGTTTTGGGAAATGTTTAGCCACTCAAATATAAAACGAAGGTTTTGGTATATTTTAAATAGTGATTAATTTATCTGTTATAATTTCCATGAAAGATTAAATGCTGGTTTTAGAGTTATTTCAAAGGGTTTTAGTACATCGGTTGGACAGATTCAGGTGGAGAGCTGTATTTAAAAAACGTTATGATCAAATAACTATAATTCAAAATAAAATTAATTAAACAATTCTTCTACAGTTTCCAAAACAAAAATAATAATACCATGAGATCATGTAGTAAAGCGTACGAAAAAATGTCTTTTTATTATGACGTTTAGTACAAAAACCGTTTTTACCTTACCGTGAGACTACGACTTGGTTTCGTTGTTTTATTATTGTATTTGCAAAATATTAGTTATTAGTCATATGAATATGATAAGGAAATTACTATGGTGCTTTGTTAATATTATGGTGATAACATTATGACTTGTATTTGTTTTGTAGTATACGTTGTACTTTGTTTGAAACGCTTTAACAAAATAAAAATACTTATCTCTGAATCAGATTAAACTGTTCATGATGTGTCTTCTGAGTGGCCTCGTATCTTAAATCTAACGACGGAGGTGAAAAGTAAACATACAAAATGTAGAAATGTTACCTATGAATACAATAGGAGGAAATGAACAGATTTGCAGACACTAAGCACAGAGTATACAAACCCCGAATGTTTTCATTTCATTTTCTTTTTAGAATAATTTAAAGTTTTCTTGAAAGCGTGGGACGTCTCTTACATTTGAACACGGGTGAAGTCGGCCACAACATCTAGTTTAAACTAAAGGTAAAATAAACCATAAATGCTTAAATGTATCACTTACTCTTTTCTGCCGCAGTTACAATTCTTTTAAAAATAGAATCGTACCAGTGATTTTACCGTGAAATCTGTGAGTGTTACTGACTCTATTTTCGAGATATTGACTCAGAACATCATACTTTAGCGAATACATATGAAAATCATAATAGCTAAAGAATTTAGGCTACTAAGATTTAAAATAGATATTTTTTTTAAGTCAAAACTTTTTTGGATGAGGTAAACATACGAACTGTGTTTATTATTTCGTCGATGATTTCTTCTTCTTCATTGGTTTACACAGGTTACATTGGTTTACTACTATAAACCAGAAATTTAAAGTAACCGCAGATCGTAGAAGAAGAAATCAACGGAATAAAATAGGCAGTGGTCGATTCAAAGGCTCAGGCCTATTCATAGTCGTTCGTAATTTTCTCCTTTGGGGGAATTTAGCGAGTTCATTAAGTGATTCTAATGACACAATAACTGGCTAATTATGATAATTGTTTTTTAATTTATTGATTTTGCATGTGATTATAGAAGTATCAATAAACGGTATATTCGGGAATATGATAATCCATTCGAAAATATTTTAAATTACAATTTGTAATGAGATAGGCCTACCGATTTTCAATGGATGTAGTAAAAAATGTTATTGCCCCAGTGGTACCAGATAAGATAAATTATAATAAAAGAGGATTACCAATACGCCTATCCCATATTCATACAATATTGATAGCATTGTTTTTATGCCATGAGAAATTTGTAAGAAAACAACTAACCAGTCTGTTACCGGTACCATATGTTTTTAATAATCAGTCTAGTAGGTATTGCCGTAGGCTACTGAACAAAATGAATTCATAAAACAAGTTAATAGATTGAGTTGTTTTGGATAGGCCTAACGGTTCAAATAAATGTGACAATATATATTTTAATTTTCATAAATAGACTAAATAAATGCATTTTTAATGCTTTAACAAGTTAAATTACACAAGGATAGTTTTATTTATATTAAATGAAATATTCGTTCTAGAGGTATTTACTTTTGTAAAATTGGTACAGGGTCTCCTTAACACTTTAGGTCTCCTTAAATGTAGCCTCATCTAAGGCCACCTTAAATAAACGTCTATGAATTGAAAACTATTTGTAAGGCCTCTTTAAGGTGTGATTCGACCTTACGGTTTTCTTACATAAGAGAGCTTTAAGGCTACCTTAAGAAACGAGTATGAATACCAGCCTCAAACTCAATAGATGTATGGATTTAGTCACGTCACGCTACCGATGGAATGTACATTGTGCTTCCTCATTTTGTAAGTTGTGTATTTTTATTATTATTTGACAATCATGTTATTTTTTATTTTTTAGATTTCAATTTAAATGGGCAAAATACAAATTTTGGATTAAACCAAAAAACCAACGATTTATATTCACGACAGTTTTCATTTCTTTCAGCCTTTTTTTCCTTTTTTTTTTTACTTTCTCACTATACGTAATCCATGTTCGTTGAATAATGATAAAGGATACGGTGCCAGTTCATGGGTGAAGTAGTGTTTCAAATCTTCGTCAGACTGTTTCGCTATACAGATTCGTTGAAACAACGTTGTAGGATCAACAGCAGTAAGCATTTGGGAGCCAACATTCAAGGTTTGTGTAACCTGGGCGAGTGTAACGACTTTATCCGTGCGCTTCAACTTAAGGCAGTGGAAGTTTTGGCCTGTCATCTTTATCATACAAGCCTTGCCTATATGTTAGGTCAAGCACTTTTAAATAAACATTTTTTGTCTCTTGAATATTTTTCTAAAAACTCTTCCTTTTCGAGATATTAGCAACTTTATGTCGATTTATTTCAACACGTTTTTGGCCGCCATTTTGTTTTGGGTGGTCCGATTTTTATTTTATTTTGTAATTTTCCTAGTCTTAAATAGACCTTTAAAATGAGGTATCACATGACCATACTTTCCATTTAAAAATTTTGAGTTGCCCCCAAAATCCCCCATTTTTAGGGGACACTCAAAATTTCCGATTGCTTCAAAAGATACTTTGGGCTAAGATAGTATCGTTCCCCAAGGGATATTTGTTCGTTTTAACAAACACAAAAGTTAAAGGGGGAGCGTGGGACTTTTAAGACACCTGGTATATTTAGTGAACAAGAAACCAGCACTACATTTAAAAGTCATGAATAATTATTTACATTTTAAAATTTTCACAAAATTCTTTAAAAATAATTTCCAGATGCATTCAGATGACATACCTAAGCCTCAGAATTGATTTCCGGACTCATAGACATAGAAAAAGAGCGAAACCCCGATTGTGTGAATTTAAGGTTTTCCCCAATTTTGCTTTATAAGTTGACAAAATTTCAAAATCAGCTCAATTTAGAAAAATCGGTGTTTTTTTAACTCAGGGATTGATGCTCTACAACTTTTAGGGAGGGGGGGGGGTAGTGATAAAATTTGATGTTGGAAAGTTACAGTACATTCAAAATGGGTAAAACACAGTTTTTGGCAAAGTAGGAAAAATTTGCTGTTTTTTGGATCCCCATAAAAATCGAACTACTGGACCAATTTTGAACTTTGTTTTTTTACTCAACGCGAAATTTTGTCCTCTTTAATTTACTACAGATCTATTTTTTACATAATATTGACCGTTTTTTAGTTATAAGCGAAAAACTGGAAAATGTCCGAAAATTTTGGGGTTTTTTGCCCCCCAAAAGTTGTCCCCCCCCCCCACTTTCGAGGTCGAAAAATTAGATTTGGCATACCCACACCATACCAAACGATCCTAGAAAAAAAATCTTTTACCGCAATTAATGTAAGCTGAAACCCCCCTATATACTGGGCTATTATTGTTTCCAACTATTTTTGTTTACTTCGTTTTACAAAAAAAAACTTAGGCTTACAAACAACATCTAACAAAATTCATGCAGTTAGAAATGTTTAACATGGTAAATTTACGGACCCCATAATTTAATATTTTACTCAAAAACCGGAAATTAATTGGGAAAACTAAAGATCATACATTTTAATCATAGGCCTACTTTAAACCAATGATTTGTATCCCAAATACTTTAAATTTAGACATTTCTTCTTTCTTAGATTACGAATTACACTTATGAATAAAACAAATATTTCATTTAATTAAGAAAGCTTTTCTTCAATTAAATTCCACATAATCATTTCGTAATCCTGAAATAATAAAATTGACAAGAGATGCAAATAAAATCAACTGTTTCTACAACCTAAGAAGTTTCACTTCTATCGCGCGAAATTATTTCTTAAATAAAGGTGTAGGATTAATCGTAAACTTATAGAAAATAGTTGTGTAAACAGAAAGTGTAATAAAGAATAAAATGGCCCAGCATGACTTCGGTCTACGTCATAAACTAAGATCCAATCACGCTTGACACGCCCACTCCATACAAGTAGCCTACACAAAATTGTGACCTAGATGGTTGTTCTCTGTTTGAAGTTATCATTTATTAATGATGGATGTCCAATTTTATTATTAGTTATTCTGACATTTGCCATCACTTGTGCGTAACAATTCAATAAACAATGTTTCGGGAATATAAACCAATTCCCGTTATCAAGTGACTAACAACTAATAAACCTAGAGATCTAGGCCTATGTAAAGAAAACAAGTAAAGCTAAAATATACCACTAAACTTAACCATCTGCATAGTGCATCTCAGAGCTGAAACTGAGAAGTCAAAAAACACAATAATACAAACACAGAAAGCACAAACACACACCTGAAGGCAAACCACGTGTTTACAGACCGGAGTCAGACAAACAACTGAATATGTTTGGTAAGTTCTGCCTTATTTGATATAGGCCTACATAAGATATTGAAACTCCAGAAATGTAGGAAGTTCAGCCATTTTCGTTATGTTTGCACTCTAGAACAGAAACTAAACACTTCACTGGTACCAAAAAGTTAAAGGTAACGGTAGTAAACATAATACTAGTAGTTCTGTGAACATAACAGTAGACCTCGCTCGTTGAAATAACAAATGTGGTTTTGAGCTTAGGTTAAATAGGTGCCAGTAAGGAAGTAAGCAGAAGGTTTAGCCAGCGAAACATTATTTTGCAATTCCAGCGATTCCGGGGTTTCTAGTCCTCTTTTTTTTTCTTTCCTGAGCTTTAACTGCTAAAGATTTTCATTTAGGGGCCACTGTGTTTCATTTAGGTTAATAATGCGTAAAGTAGCTAAAAATATCGCGTTATTGAGGGAAACAGAATTAAATATTTACATACTTAAATTAATAAAACTTAACAATGTATTTAAAGTTCCATATCATATTCCAATATTAGAAATAATGAAAACAAACGATGTTAAAGCGTCATGATAGTGATCTCAACCCATGCACAACATTTCCCACGCTGCCCAACGGTCATTTTTTGTATGTCCTTTATCGCCGCGAGGTTTCATTTGTTACATCTCATTTTGTAATTCAAGTAAAGCTAAGTCAAATACTTTTATGAAATTTACAATGATAATTTGCAAGTATACAGTTCAATTCTTTGATTTGTCCTCTACACTTTCTTATAATAATATGTAATCTTTGGGCAAATGATATATTCCTAAATTACTATTCAAAACAGTCCTAGTTTTGTTAGCAGTCTTGTAGTAGGAACATAAAAACTGGTGTTTTCAAAATAAGAAATTTGAAATTGATAAATATCTTTATACAATTCTATTTAGAACTAAATTACGAAACTTTTTACATTTATGAAAAAAATTACAATAATTTTTACTACTTTTACTTTCTCACTATACTATAGTATAGAGAAAGAATAGTGATCACAAAAAAAATCGATGTTGAGATTTTTGTGGAAATATCCGTTTTGGGACCTCCTGAGTCCAAAAAAGTGGTTTTTACAAAATGTCTGTATGTATGTCTGTATGTATACAAAGCTAGAGCAAAAACTATTCGATCGATTTCAAACAAATTTGCACCAGACATGTCAAGTAGGCCTGTATAGATGCACGAAAAACAGTTTTGAATTTTTTTTTAAAACAACCCCCTTTTTCGTAAAAACCCCCTAAAAAAACAGTTATTATTTTTTTACAAAAAAACCGCTCTAACGATTTTGATAAAATTTGGCTTATTTGTAGCCTTTAATGTACCCTACCATATGCAAAAAACCGCATCTTTCTAAAAATTATCGTTTAGCTAATAATAATAATAATAATAACTGATTTTGGGGGTTTTTTGGCGAAATGGAGAAAACTATTCCATCGATTTCAAACAAATTTGCACCTGACATGTCAAGTAGGCTTGTATAGATGCACGAAAACCGGGTTTGAAAAATTAAAAAAATCAACCCCCTTTTTTGCAAAAAAAAAACCCAAAAAACAGTTATTATTTAACTATTCGATCGATTTAAAAAAAAAAGTGCACCAGACATGTCAAGTAGGCCTGTATAGATGCATGAAAAACGGTTTTGAAAATTTTTAAAAAACAACTCCCTTTTTCGCAAAAAAAAAAAAGTTATTATTTTTTTACAAAAAAACCGCTCTAACGATTTTGATCAAATTTGGCTTGTTTGTAGCCCTTAATATATCCTATGATATGCACAAAACCTTATCTTTCTAAAAATTCTTGTTTAGCTAATAATAATAATAACTGATTTTAAAAATGTTATTAGTTTTTAAATTCGACTTACGGTTAAGCCACAAACTGGCTTTGGAAAAAAGCTTACACTGAGAGAAACGTTCGGGCCGCCATTTTTATTTAATTTAAGGAGTTAAAATGAAAAATGAAAAACCCCGTATACATACATAGCTCGGCCTAGGAATAAGGAACATTCATGCAAAAAATCATTAAAATCGGTAAAGGCGTTTGGCCGTAATCGTGAGACAGATAGACACACAAGAAATGCCGAACGGTCGAGCTAAAACGGAGACGTGAAATAATTGAAAACTTAACGCAAAAAGTGTTTATTTATCATAATTAACGTTTAATAATAACAATTCAGCGCTAAACCAATAAAATTCCATTTTTTATGTAATCTAACAAAAGAATAAACACAAATATTGACAACGTCTTCAAATTGGACAGAATTGCAACCTAAGAAACCTGAACTAAACACTCCAAACATGGTATATTTAGTTTGTAAGGTGATGATAACCATTCACGGTTTTAGCCTTAAGAAAGTTTGCAAACATATAAAAGTTTGTAGCATTTCTTACTTTCTAAACGTGCACCTCAACGCGGAAAGAAAGTTTGCTGTGTTAATTCGCCTATCCTGCTTTTGGTTTAGTTGTTTGTTTTTTGTTTTTTTTTACACTTGTTTAGTATTGTTAATATTTTTTATTTGTAGTAGTAGTCAGTGAAGAGTTTCATTATATTGAGGAAAGTTAAATGTTGTTTCTTTTCGTTCGAATTGATGGTCACCCTCATCCCTCATCTGCACTAGTACCATGAATATTTTTCCAAAATTTTACAATTTAAATGATGAATACTTATGGTCCACTTATTTTGGTAAATTCATTGGTTTTTACAACAAAAAAACTAAAAACTCCGTAATAGTGACTACAGTTTTAAACCGAAAAGTTCTCAAATAGCATTGATTGTAGTATGCATTCTCAATACTTGATTGCCAGACGCATAAAAATTATAAAACAATTATTATAATATCTTTAGTCTAATAGTTTATATATACATTGTATATTGTTATTAACATTGTATGTATACTTTTATCGTTTCCATAGATACAAAAATATTCATTCAAAAATCAAAATTGCATACAAATCTTTCAAAATGTTAAAATTTTAAGTTACTTAAATTAATGTAAAAAACTAAACACATACATGTCACAATGAATATATAAAAAACATCTGTTTAAATACTTAAGACATTCAGGTACAGATAAATTAAGAAATCTTTTTGTATTTCTTGGTCCTAAACGTTTTAATTGACTGCCGACAGATAGAGTATAGAACTTGTAGGCCTAAATCAGCAAATAATTTAATTACTCAGTGAAAAGTTTCTTGAGCAGTCGTGATGTTTCCCATCTTACTTACTTACATTCTAATTTAAGAGATTACATACATTTTAAAATAAAAACAGTTAAAATATATGTACAATGTACTTGAATATATGAATGTGTCAATGTGGATAATTCTATGAATGTATGAGTATCTTTGTAGCGGTTCTTTTAATATTTGTTGTTGTTGCGATAACTATTTTCCGTCGTTTTAGAAGAGACTGAGGTAGTGACGGTCGCATAAGGAACTCTTGTCTGTACAAGTATAAATTATAATTTATATTATTTATACCTAACAAAACTGATTAAGGCTTTTATCTTCTTTATAATAACGTAGTTAGACTATATGTAACTCTTACATTTTATTATGAAAATAATTTTCATAAGCTATAGCTTTAACCGGCATTTTTTCAAGCTTGGGGTGATGGCAGTCAGTACTTAAACTCGTTACATCTAAAACTAATAAAAACCATTTCAATTGGTTTCTTTTGGCGTACCGTTTTCATACGCGTTTCGTCTTAACTGAATAGGCATCATTGACATAGGGTAATCGACACACCCACTTTTATCTCTATTCCAGGGTACTAAATGGTATGTCATATTTTTTGAAGTCTTTCTAATTGACATTCCTTCATCCACGGCTTTCTGAACCTGTTGAAGTTGCTTAGCAGTCCATTTAGCTTTTTCGGGTTTTCTAACCCATTTCCGTAACACCTGAAACAAACATGTACAAATTTCTGTAAAGTTGGGGTAATACCGGTTAACGAGGAAACTGACCGCCACTACCCCAGACCGAACTGAATGCCATTACCCCCCGGATAACGCTATACTTGCAATGACCAAGCAAAATAACTGTCTATCCTTCGTTCATAATAAATATGCCCCTAACAGTACACGTAACTTAGTATGGTTTACCATAAACAATATTTCAAAAGCAAGTGAAATTGTAGAAGTGATGTAAAGAAGTAAAAAATAATGTGCATTTAATTTGATTTATTCTCGGTATTACAGTGTATGGATTTTATTAATGTTCCGTATAAAAGATATTTTAATTTAGTTTTGTTTCTTTTAAATTTAATTATTATGATGGAAATATTAACGTAGCTAAGACTAAGAGCACGCTGCAGTAGGCCGCCTACTAGTCGCATAATGTGTCAATAAGGAGCGACTATGTAATTTATGCTAAGTTCCAGCTATCGCTACTGGTTAATGATGGCTGAAGTAATTCCTAGCCAATTTAGATAATGGAATAAACTGTTTTTCATTTCATTTCATAAAATGTTCTATGTACAATGCCTTCTTTATTATATCCATTAAAGCAATAGTATTATTTGCCAATACTTGAGTGTGAATTCTTGCTCAAGAAATATCCTTATATATAATACGTGAAACAGTTTTTGTGAACACAACTCCTCCCTTATTTCTGGACCAAATTTAATGTTTGAGTTGTCAAACAATTCGTCTCATTTCGAAGTTTTGCAATATGGTCTTAGATGTCAAAAATTATTATCCTTAATGGTGTGAGCTAATCTCAAAGGTCGGGTTTTCCCCACAAGATTAACATGGAACGAATTTAAAAACCATTTCTTTACAAAACAGCTGTTTATAATAAGAAAGAAACTAATCCAGCTGCTTTCGTGGATGTAAATAATGATGTTTATATTAATAACTAGGGGAGACCCCTGCGTGCTCCGCACGCCAACCCCCCAGCCCTTCTAAAAACATATGTTATGTTTTATTTATAATAAAGGTGTAGGATTAATAAATAACCTCAAAACTAAGATGGTAAATAATGTTAAATGTTCAAATCAAATTATTTCATATATTTTTTAACAGCAGTTATAATAATGGTGAAAAGAACCAGCAAGGCTCAGGTGTACACTTTTAAACCATAACCTAAAAGCTAGAAATACAAAAATAATTGCTTCAAACTTTTAAATCAGCTGTTAATGGAAATATTGGAGCAAAAAGCTATATTATGTTACTTTATTCAATTGGTTGCTATGGTAATAAATATAAATACATGTGTTGGTTTATCATTCTAGGCCTAGCCTAGCATTTTTTCCGACTAAATTTACAAATATTGAAATAAATAAAGGTTTTTATCGAAATGAATAATTATAGCCTATGTCGTTGTTCACAAAAACCTATCTTAAAAGATAGAAATCCAAATATTATATAATAGTTGTTTGAAGTTTGAAATCAACTCATAATGGAAATATTATAGGAAAAAGTTGACAACAGGCTGTTATTATTATAGTCCATAAACATATGTAATGGCGCTTGCATTTTTGTTAAATATTGAGCCTATTTTTTGTTGTTTTTGTGTTTATTAGATGCTACAGTTTTTCAAAAAGTATATAAAAACACTCGTGGATTCGAATGGAATATTGTGTCCAAATTTCAAAGCTATTGGTGAAGAACTTTCGGAGATTATCGATTTTGAACAAACGCACATTTACATTTTTATTTATATAGATAATGTTTATAATAATAATTTTAAACTCATTTCTATACAAAATAGCTGTTTATAATAAGAAACAAACTAATCCAGCTGCTTTCGTGGATGTAAATAATGATGTTTATAGTATTCATTAGGTTATAAAAAAAATTCTATTCAAAACAGCTGTTTATAATAAGAACCAAACTAATTCAGCTGCTTTCATGGAAGTAAATAATTATTGTTAAAGAACAGATAGTACAGTTGAGTTGATTCGTCCAGCTTTTAGTGCAAAATAATATTTTAAGTTAGGCCTATACTGAACCAACACAAACCATACACAACCACACAAACCAATAAAAACTTGCGTTAAGGAATTTAAAAATAAGAAAAAACTATGTTACATTCTAATTAAAAATAAATAAAACATATAGTAGAACTATTTATTGATAATATACGGTAATTGACAGTGAGTAACTTTTTGGTTAGGTTTTTGATTAAGTGTACACCTGAGCCTTACTGTTGTTATAAAATATACGAAATAATTTGATTTGAACACTTAACATGATTTACCATCTTAGTTTTGAGGTTATTATTGATCCTATACCTTTATTACAAATAAAACATAACATATGTTTTTAGAATGTTACATCGGGGATTGGCGTGCGGAGCACGCAGGGGTCTCCCCTAGTAACAATATAATTAAAGCCAGTTCTTCAGAATAATTACCAAACAAATCTAGTAGCCTGTTAAAATTTCTGTGTTTTTTTTTATTAATTCTTTGTTCCTTATTTTCTAATTTTCAAAATGATTAACATTCTATGCCTCTACTAAACACAGAAATTTATGTAATGAATTTTTCCAATTAAATTTCACTTTCATTTAAAAAAATGAGTTAACAGTCATACTGCTCAACCACTAAGACGACCACTTAAGTAAGCAAAATTATATTATAAAAATGTAAAAACCAAACTATCTAACATAGAAAAGTGCGAACCCTACGTAAAAGAGATGAGGATACTAAAAAGAAAAGAAACTTTAAAAATGTTACAAGGCTCCTTTGGTGGACGATTAAACAGATGAAAATATTAATATCTCGTGCTAAGTACAAAACTTTTTAAAGTGAAATAGTGGAATTTTACAAAAGAGAGTTTTAATAAATCTGTTTAATTGTATAAAAAATATTTCATTTGGTAATTTTAATTGCACAGTTTACTTGAAGGCAGACAAATTCCAGTAAAACAAAATGGACTCATACATAACAACATATGGGAAAGATTACAGATGGCCTTACGTACGCTCCATGGCGGTTAGGTAAATATTTATAAAACTTAAGTGTATTTTTACATTATTTTCGTTTCTGAAATGCAGATATTTTACACATGCAAATACCTTTCAACTTATTAATTTGAATACAGATGTCTAATAACGTTGACTGACAATCATAATATCTTAAAAATCATATTCTTTGGCTCGTTTCAGCGATACTATACTCCACCTTCTAGACCTACTACAGTTCTAAATTCATCGGGAATGGAATCGTTTATATAGCCGAAATAGTCACGTCCACACACCTTGCCACCACACTTGTTCTCTTTCGTTACTCCCTCTGGTGTTTTCCACCTTTTAGTTTTTCTTCAATATTTTTAAGTTTTTTAATATTACGTCTGATTAGTCAAAAGTTTGTTTGTCAATAATGTTCTCTTCGTTCAGTTTTAGCTTAGATATTTCAAGATTTTCGTTTTTACTTTCTCCCCCTATACCATAGTATATGGAGAAAGTATTGTATTCGTCAAAATTTTCGAGTTTGAGTTTTTGTTGGAAATATCCGTTTTGGGTCCCCCTGAACCTAAAAAAGTGGTCTTCGGAGTGATGTCTGTGTGTGTGTCTGTGTGGATGTTATCAGACCTAGAGCCTAAACCAGTCGTCCGATTTTGATGAAATTTGGTATGGAGGTACTAATTCACGGTATCTCCAGGCGTTTTTTTCATTTTTGCGAATTTTTTATTTTTAAGGTTAATTTTCCCATAAAAACCCTTACAATAACGGAAAAATCAACTTTTCTCAAAAATGGATCTAACGATTTTGATTAAAATTTTATAGTTTATTAGGGACCTGAAGTACTATGAACTATAAAATTTTAATTAAAATCATTCGAGCCGTTTTTGAAAAAAGTTGGTTTTTCTGTTATTTTATGGATTTTTATGGGAAAATAACTCTTAAAAATAAAAAATTAAGTTCCTATAATGAGGGAGAAAGTATGTGTCAGTTTCCTGATACCGTTTATTATTTAAACGTCTTCGTTGTTGCACTGGTGAAATAATTTCATTAAATCTATATCACTTCTATAACCCTCTTAGTAGGAATAAACTAGTAGCATAGTTTGAATCTTTCTTTTTGTATTTGTTAAGATCTAATATACACACTAAACCTTGTTTTAGCTTCAGCCCTGTTTGGCCTACATGCGTTGTGTTACATTTTCCATTGAAATTGACTCGATCTTTATTGTATACATCACTGTCTTCTATATTCTTATTTAATCTATTACGTATATGGTGTCGTGTGTATTAAGTGTTGTCCTCAAGTTAAGTTTTGTTTAAATTTTTTCATTTTGTTGTGCTTCTTTATCAATTTTCTGATGTTTCCATCTTCTTCTTCGGTCCTTACAAATTATTAGGGTTTCTTTTTTTCTACTTCGGATGAGTTTATCAATACTATTTACTTTTTTACAATCCCATTTTTTTATATTATTTGCAAGATATTTCTCCAGCTTATATGCTGGTGCTGCCTTATAATTTATCACAGGCCTAATTTAACACTTTCTTGTGGATTTTAGCCTACTTTTTCTTAGCTCATGATTGGTAGATTTATGTTTGTATAATTTGATTACATTTCCTTCTAATAGTTTTTGTGTTTTTTTATGATATTTTTAATTACTGTATGGTATTTCTCAGGTTTTCCTTCTTCCCTCTTCTTCATTCTTATGTATTTACAAATTCTTCCGTTTTCTTGATGTATCTTCTTTTTCGTTAGAACTATAACTTTTGTCCTTTATCTGTTGTTGTGAACAAGTGTTATTTTCCTTCGTTGTTTTATTTAGCTTAAGATTTTTTTCGTTATTCTTCGTTTTATTGTCTAATCTTTGTTTTAAACTACCGCTATATGTCTACCATGTATTTTAAATTCCTTAGACATCAATGAAATTAAAGTTTCGATCATATTTTGTTGTAATTAATGTTTTCCTGATATCTGTGTTTTGGATGTACTCCTATATAATTCCAAGAGCACAAAATATAGTAGACAGAAGTTTCCTTTCAGAAGTGAGGATGGAAACTTTGTATTTTGCATGTGTGTTTATTTGTGATTAATGATTTAACTCAAAAACTACTAAACCGAGTTTTAAAAAACTTTTACCATTTCCGATGCATTAAACATTGCCACCAATGTTAGAAAAAATGTACATAAATATATTTCAACGGGGTTTTGTTTCAAAATGTGGTAAGCACTGATTAAAAAAAGTAAAAAACATTGTTAAATCCCGAATTTTTCCTTGGCTAAACTGATAAATGTAAAGCAAAGCAACAATGTAAAGACAAATTTGCAGTAAAAGGAAAAGGTAGCATATTTTGACCACGACAACATATGTCTGATTATTACAGATTTCTTATAGTAAAAGTTGTAATCTTAGCCCAATTTATTAATACAGAATCGTTGCAAAATGTAACGATTTTTACTATTATATTTGAGAAGGCAAAATGGAAGTCAGAGGTTAAGTTTATTTTCATTTTTCTTTATTATTACTATAATTTTATTTATTCGTGGTACAAGTTATACTTTGATAAATTTTTTTCCGATTCAACTAAAAAGTACTTAATCGATTTATATGAAACTGTCGGATCAAGCTGCGAGAAACAGTTGGTTCGCATTCGGTATGTTTCGCTTTTGACAACTTTGTAATTTAATTTACACTGAAATAATTATCCCCCAATCAACTACGTCAATTTGAACGTTGTGTTGTTTAAAAAGTCTATCTCTTCTGTTTGCAAAGTCTTCTCTCTACGATTCATCAAAGTTAAATTCCAACTCATAAGTTAAGTGACTATAAGTTTCTCAGAATAGAGTTCCACAATGAAACAAAAGGTTCAAAGGGAAGTAACATTATTCAGTGGACTGGTGTTAAACTTGTCCTAAACAATGAACCTTTTGAAAAGTTCCTTGACTTAAGGAGGTGAAGCTAGTTACAATTTAGGATGCACATTCAGCGAGCAAACGAATCAGTTTAAACACTTGGTTTAATCAACTGAAACCCTACAACTTCGCATCTAACGAATTTAAGGAAAATATTTGTGCAGATCCTTGAGCCTTCGTTTTGGAATAATTTGCAAATTTAAACATATATCGAGACTTACACCATTTTAAAACTAAGCGATCTGAAGAAAAATAGTTAGGTCTTGCGGATAAACCGCTGAAAGTTGAACGAATTTCCAAAAATTAAGTCTGTACTGTTATACTCTAAGTTTAAGAAGATGGGTAGTAGCGTTCAGAGGAGAATAGCGCTATAAACCATTAGCGCATATAGGACGTTTAGTACAGAGGCAGCAATCGTACTTGCAGGAGTGCCACTAATTGATTTACTTGAGAGTGAGAGTGCCAGAAGAAGAAGCCAAGGAAACCTTGTCCCCAAAGCACTGAGGAAGAAAACGCTTGAGTTGTGGCAGTCAAGATGGAGCCAAAGTGCTTCTGGTTCATGGACTAAGTTGTTAATCCCAGACATTATGGTGAGGATTAACCGGAGGTTTGGGGATAAAAACTACTACCTATCACAGGTATTGACGGGTCACGGCGATTTCGGTGCTTATCTCCTCAGATTTAGGATAAGAGACACGCCATAGCCTGCCAGTACTGTAAAGAAGTGGAGGATTCGGTAGAGCATAGACTTTTTCAATGTCCAAGGTGGTAACAGAGAGGACCTGAAGAAGACCACAAACGTCTTGCCTGATGTGGCTTCATTTATACAGATCATGGTGAAGAGTAAAGAAAACTGGCAAGAAGTGAGTGATTTTGCTACATCAATCCTACAGCAAAGAGAGAGGTTCTTCCATAGTGAACCTGTCACATAGAATTTAGACACTAGGAAATACAGACAAGCATCTCACTGAAGTAATGCTAGTAGCAGTTCCAGTGTGATGTAGGAAGGAAAAGCGGAGGTGGTTTAGTAGCCGAGAACTTCACACTACTGGGAGTGCCGGCTCCTGGTGTTGGCTAGTAGTGATTCCACCTTCGCTGCCGGAAAAAAGTCTGTACTGTTGAGGTGCAAACAAATATATTTTTTACACAAAGGCAGCTATTTAGGGCCTTAGCTAGTAGACCGATTTCCCAAATCGGTTGGTCGAAACCCTAAAACATATAAAGTACATTTTGGACATTCTCTCAACTCACGTCAGCGGTTCAGATGCGTGATCAAATTATTTTCTTTTTATATTTCGTTATTCTGCTTGCATCTTACGTCAACTCCCATATCCTCTCTATTGCCTTAATTGCGCCCGAAAAATAGTCACAATAACCTAAAACAACTGTTATTCATAATATCCTGAAATTAAGCATATTCATTAATCTTTTGAAACTCTCACCTTTCCAACAGGGCAGAAGAACCGTACCTCACCACACTTCCTCATCGTGAGAGACAAAGGTTGACCAGACCAGGCTGTCCATGTCCCTGTAAACACGAACAACCGAAAGTATTAGGACCGGACAACTTTGCCAAGACCTGGTGCAAACAAGGACCTAGTCCTCCACTTCTTGCTCCGGTCGTATATTACTCCGAACAACCTCCGGTGCAGAAGGAGCATATTGGATTTGATCAACCCAATGATTACTTAAAACAGGTTAAACTAATAACATCTGACTAGTTATTCGCTACAATTGAGAGAAAACGTTTCCTTTCTAAATCAGGCTAGATGAATTACTTGGGGTTATTATTATTTTAACCGAAAACAGATTTAAAATACAGTTCATTCAATGCATAAAACTGCTTACAAATAGTTATTACCAATGAATACATAACCTACAAGAAGCGCAACGCTTATCAAGAATATAGTCAGCCAGGTTGGTTGCCGCCAAATCGAGCTTAACGCAGCACCCGTTTGGCAGCACTGGCTGAAAATTCCCACCCTCTGTGACTCATCAATCCTCCGCGCCAGATGTAAGTGAGACAGAGAATGGCTGGCTCATTCTCTGTCACACTCACACTTGCCGTACCAACGACAGTAGCGCTCTCGCTTCCTAGCGGGTGCCGCGCTAAGCTTGCCACATTCAAATAAAATTAGGCTGATTCTTTAACATGGGCGTTGCGCTTCTTATAAGTTTTGTATTCATTGTTATTACTTAATTTTCAAAAGACAAACTATTGAAATTATTATTTTCTTGGTAGCTTTTAAAGGAACTGTACGCAGAACAAAATAATTTTCAAACACTTATAATGCAGGTATACTGAATCATATTGTGTAAGAAATGTATTCCTTTTTGGCGTATACATTTCAAAATTAATAATTTCCTATACTTTTTATAGCCTAATTTAACCCTTAAGTGCATTATGACGTAGCCCTACATCGTGTATTTCTTTTCTAACTGTACTGTTAATAGGGGTTTACATAAACAACGTTTTAAAATGATACAAAATAGTCGAAAGCGAATAAGATAACTAGGGCTATAGTGTCAGCTTTAAAGCAGGTTAACTACTGTTTGCTTTACTTCCGACCTCTTACCACAAACGTCTGGGTACGCGTTTTGGGTTTTAAGTAATACTTTTAAGGGTTAAACAAAATTTAATAAGCATTTTTTAAATGTTTAAAAATTCGTCTATTTAGAATATACTGTGGAAATAGATATGACTTTACTTAATTCCATTATCTATTGTCGGAACAAAGGACTTCTACAAACATCCTCCATTCAAATCCGTCAGCAGTATTTTTGAATGTCCATCCATGTTTTGCACACTTGTCGTCTCCCGTGATAAATCTTCTCTGTGTCTTTGGGTTTTCTCTTCTCCTAACTTAAATGGGAATTCCAATCATAAGATTCCTTCTCTTGCAAGTTATTTGTTTCTAAAGATTTTGTCTATCCACTTTTGTCTATCCAGTTTCTTCTCCTAATATCAAGAATTTAATGTATAGGAAGTAGGTACGTAGCTTTACACATTCGTTTGTAATCCTTCATGGCTCCAGATTCTCCTCAAACATCGATTCATAAGGACTTATCTTGATTCAGTCGCTGAAACTTTCCAGATCTTGAATCCATAAAAGACGGATTTTAAATTAGTAGACCATGGAAATTAGACAATAAATCCTAAATATTTTCCTACAGCACCGATCGAAATTCGGTTTTCGGCATTGTATTCGGAGAAGTCTCAGGAAAAAAGTCAACATTATTATACCTTATCGGCAGACAAAAAGTGCATTTTGGGCATGTATAAAGTGCATCTAGATAATAATCATCATAATCATAATTCATAATTTATAAAAATTGTTTGAATTCATGAAAACTTATCAAAATTTGTATACAGGGGTTTTGGGGATCGCAGATTCCAAATCTGCCCTTGAAAAATATGTCCGACCACCCTAGGAACCCCCCATGGGGGCAAGGGGGGGCACTTCGGCAAAAAGTAACAAAGTGAAGCATTCTCATTGCAGTAGAATCAATCAGTGGGCCTTCAAATATTTTACCGAAGTGCCCCCCCTAAGGGTCCCAGGGTGATCGGACATATTTTTGAAGGGCAGATTCGGAATTACCGATCCCAATAACCCCCGAGTGTACATTTTCGAGTGATTTACTGAGCCCTTTGATTTTTTGCCGAAGTGCCCCCCCCCCCTGCCACCATAGGGGGTCCCAGGGTGGTCGTACAAATTTTTCAAGGACAGATTCGGAATCTGCGACTCTCAAAACCCCTGTATATACAAATTTTGATAAGTTTTCCTGAATTCAAACAATTTTTATAAACTATGGGAAATGATGCACTTCTAGATGCACTTTATGCATGCCCGAAATGCACTTTTTGTCTGCCGACAAGGTACTATATGTAGACTATTTTTCCTGAGACTTCTCCGAGTACAATGCCGATAACCGCATCTCGATCGGTGCTGTGGAAAAATATTTAGTTATTCTGGATGATTTTGGTCTAATTTCCCTGGTCGATAGTGTCAAAAAGCCTTTAAAAACATTCCTGATTGTCTATACATAGATAAACAAAATCTCCATTTGTGTTTCAATACGGCTTTTGACGTCTGATGTTCTACCATCCCTTACAATAATTATTTTAAAGTATAAAAAGTTTTGGATTGTAATGCCAACATAGCTTACTATTTAAACCAGTAAGTATGCTCTGTAAGTCGTTACTCAACTAAAAAACTGGACGAATCATCAGCACAATACCTTTATATCCTCGTGTTAATTTAAGTCTTTCTACACAAGAGTGTATCACTGTAGCTAGGACCACGATAAAGAAAATCCGTGAACAAACACCACAACACTTTTCATTTCTTACATAACCAGAGAGAATTCTACCTAGTTTGGCATTCGCATTCATCATAATATTATGCGCATTATATCAAATTAGTGATCCTTGTTAGAATGCTTTAACATGAATAACAAACACCAACTTTAAAACTCGTTACGTATGTTGTAGAATTGCTGGGATTGCAATAAAAACCAAAGACATAATTTCTTGGTAATTGACCCCATAATAATTGGTAGTATTCCCAGAGTATTGTAATAATAAATATACCTTTTTGCCTTACTATTGTGTATCACCTTCATTAATAACCTGAAACAACATTTAGCATACGCCCTGTAAAATGTATTTGGAATAATTTTAAATTGATGCGCAATCACTCGAGTACGTGATGGGATCGACTGTCAGCTGTCTGGCGTGGGCTTAACCGGTAGTTGCAAAATCTGATCGAAGACTACGTCATAGATGGATTTTTTAGAAAAATGGCAATTTACTTTGTTGATTGGCAGATCAAGCCTAAACCGTAAGAGAGATCTTAGGATGAAAAGAATTTTTAGTTGAAGCTTTAACATAACCACTTGGAATGGGTTTTTGAGGTGCTAGGCCTTCACATTTTCCATCACTTTTTCACAAATGTTCGTATTTTCTCTAACACCATATATTTTTCAACTATTTAACTGCAGTATATTCAGAAATTGGAGGTTGAGCACCATTTTAGAGAATATCTTGAAAACTAATTATTACAAAACTTCCAAAAATAGTTTTAATACAATTTTGTTTAAACCTATCAAATGACACCCATCACAACAGTATCACAATTTATTTTTTTTTTTTTTGAGTTACCACATTTGGGGCCTTCAAAATAAATATTAAAATAGTGTTGGGGTATGATTTTTGGAACATGATAGATAAAAAGGTTGTTTTAAAATACGTATAACATATTCATGGCTGCAGAAACAAAGCTAATCCACAAAGTGGAGAACCAGTTGTTGTGTTTGTTTTGTTTCAGTTGTACGATAAATATCCTTACCTGTACAAGATTATACAAGCTTCTCCGCCCGACGAGTTAGTCCGTAGAATACAGAAAGCTAGACACATCTCCACATACCAAGCTGACTACGATCACATAGGTAAGCTGGGGGACATTCTTTTAGTTGTTTAGATTTAATTTGAACCTGAGTGTGCCTACCTACATTATAAATTATGTTTTAATCATATTAGTAATACATTCAAGACGTTAATTAATACACTACACCCAGATCCCTCTGTAGTCACTTCACTAAGCCATTACCTCACAACACCCACAATAAATACTAATCTCAACCAATCATCCAAGTAAACTTATCTCAAACTTACCTTCAGGGCAACTGTCCAATTTATTACGTTGCAACCGCGTTACTGCAAACAACAAACAATGCTTCATCATTGCGGAAAGGTGCCAAAGAATTTATGATCCCAAATTCTGTAAAATCTGTTCTTTTCCCCGCATAATTCCAGTGTGTTTGGAGAGACCTTGTCAAATGACATCCAAGTTACTAAATCAAACATGATCCACTTGGTTAATGTGGCTTTAGTAAAGAAAATTGAAGGATGCCTTAAGGATATGGGTGTAGAAATGGCAACACTAGGACAGACATCAGTGAAAGTAGATTGATGTGGAGGCCAAGATGTTTCAGAGATAGGTAAAGATAAGAACGATTTACAACTATCCAGATTTCACAACTTATCATTTATTAGATGACCAAACAATAAATTCACGTCATTGCAGTGTTCTTAAAATTTAATATTATTGACAAAGTTTTTCTGTAAAAGGTAGTCCACACCCCATGTACAGTCCGCCTCATTCATTCCTACATCATGTGTTCCCTTTTTTATAGGCTAGTAAAAGATTTTCACTGTGATGTTATATACTTTTCTTTATTACCATTATTGCTTTCAGGTGACGGGACTTCTGCCGACTATGATCGTATAGTCGAGAATGCGTTCCAGGTGCGCGACCCTTGTGCAAAACTCAGAGAACGCTCCCCAACTGGAGGTCGATACGTTCGTCCTAAGCTGATCACAAAATCACTTGACCATCGCGAATTAAAAAAATTAAGAGACGCAAAAGAAGAAGCTGAAAGTGGTGGTAAGTAGCATCATGCAATAACTATTTAAGCGGAAAGTGGGTGGTAACATCATGCAATAACTATTTATTTGTTAGTTACTCTGGTTTGGGTGTTACAATAATTTCCTTCCTTATTTTACTCGTAACGTACTTGCCAGAGGTCAAATAAAGAAACAATAAAACAATTTGTCTTTTGTTGAACGATGGTTTCTAATTACGATTTGTTCATCTTTGGCAAAATTTAATACACTAAAATACAATAAATTCAATGTTTCAAAAGTTTGTAACAACTATCATCAGTAAATTAAACACTTAAATTTCATAGATGAAAACTAAATAAAAACAGAAGCGTGATAGTTCAATACCAAAGCCAAGAGTTACGTATTTTCGGCTGTCCTGAAAGTTACGCCACAATGGTATTAATTTAATGGCAACCTATTTAATTTACTCAATACACTGAACTAACAAAATAACCGAAAACAATAATCTTGGCTTAAGAAGTGAAAAGAGATCCAAGTGAAAGGATATTACAACATACAGTAATATCATAAGTTGCTTTTCATTAATTTATCACAAAAAAATTATCCACTCTTTCGAGGACACTGAACCATCATGGTTTCAGATAAAATATTATCAAAGAGATCCACCAAGGTAATTGGAAATGGAAGGATTGTAGACAGTCAAAGAACTTCCTGGAAGGATCTAACTAAGGGACTAGCCAGTTGTTCCATACATGTCTATAAACAGTTTTAAATCTAATAAATACAAATGATAAACCCTTATTGTTTTCGCTTATTTCGTTGGTATAGAAACCCCACAAACATTTTAGAAGGAAATTAACTGTGTGCACTTTACTTTGTATCATAAAACCATATTTGTATCAATCTTTCAGCTCATCCTTCAGCTAAACTTAAACCAGGAGTCAGCGAATACATGGACTCGATTAGCAAACTGGGAGGTGTTATTATTCGGGACAAATTGCTATTGAGGAAGAAGAATTGATCCCGTCGTTAAAAGATGTACACGTTTAATTTGAAATATTTTAATTGTAATGTCATTAAAATATTAAACATAAACAAATGTTTCTATCAAAAAGTAAGTGTGTAGGTTAACACTCCATCGAATTATTTTACAATAAGTCTGGCTCTACTAGCACAGGTCACGTGATCAACAAAAGCAGTTGTACTCTCTGAAAACATCCCTATACAACAATATAAATTTTGAAGAAAGACATTGTTTCTAAATGTTAGGTGTATGTAGTATTTTATTTGCATTGAATTTTGGTAGTTTGCCTTTCCTTAAGACCATTGTATAAGTATCCAAGTCACAAATAAAATATAACAAATTTTACCTTGTATCTGTTGTGTGACTTCGTTCAGCGTACGTTTATGATGCGTTTCGAAACATTGTTTCATCGTCAGATAATAAAAGTTACATTACATACAACACAAAAACACTCAACTCACAATACAACACACACAACTATGACATATAATTCGGGTGGACGTCTACTTCCTACGATAGTCACATAAATGAACGCTGAACGAAGTCATACGACGGATACAAGGGAAAATTTGTTACTTTCCTTAAGTTAGTTTTGAAGCCTTCATGTAAGGAATTGTTTTTTTTTTTTAACAGGCTACATAGTAGTATAACAAAGCCCACTAAAGAATACCGTTGAGGGACGGGCTTGTGTACACCGAGACCTTGAATGCTCCAATCACCGTAGTGCGACGTTGTCACGTTCTTCCCACGCTTCTAACTGACTGCGGCTGACTCAACACATTTATAATTCTTTAAACTGTGCGATCAAGCCTCGAATGGTAAATACCAGGAGTGTTCGAGGCTAGTAGATATGGCAACGCTGCGCGCCCATCCTATTGGCCGCCTCGCAACGGTATTCTTTAGTGGGCTTTGATATAGACAATTTTTTCTCTCTTATACAACGAACCTTATCTCGTGACGCTAAGGTCCTTGAAAAACCTGGCCCTTTGATGATTCAGCCCATTATATTCTGTATCTAGCTATTTTCTACTACCTTTCACTAGTATTCTTCTCAGGTCAGCCTCCAATTCTTCCAACCATGCCATCTGCGGACTTGCTATACATCCTTGAAGAGTCTGTTTAACAGTCTTCCACCTCCCATCCAATACACCTGCCCCAGCCATCACAGCTTTCGCTTTTTTACCTCAGTTCAAAAATCTTCGTCCTTGTAAAATGTTTTTAATTCTTTGACAATTTTAAGTTTATTCTCCAACTCCCCTCGTTGTATACGAGCCCATATTTTCTCAACATCTTCCGTCCTCAGTCTTATTTCTTGATCAAAGTCCAAGTCGTAGCTCCCGTAAAGAACAACTGGTATCAACATAACTTATATATATTACTCCAACACTAATCTAACGTCTCTTCGCGATAACATAATGCATTAATGTAATACAACATTTGCAATGTACTATGAAAACGATTGGGCTAGTTAGAACTAAAATCAATTAATAGTGACCATGTTTAAGATTTTAAAATAACTATAACAGGCAAAAATATGCATTTTTATAAATATTGGTACAGATAGCGCCAATTAGGATGGAGCGCGAAGAGGGGAGTGTGCAAGTCTCTTACGCCGGCTCCCACCACATTTCCCTTCTTGCGGCAGAGTACAGTCAGAGCCGCCGGCCCTACCTAATTCATATCAGCTATGTAGTCTTGTTGATTGTATATCAACACTTTTTGGTGGTGACTGTACTGAAGACTCACAGTCTAGTAGGAGAGGGTAAGACGTTATAGCGCATGCTCAAGTGACGCTTCACGCTGCTTGGCACTATCTGTATTTACAATTTTCTTCTCACAAAAAGTCCCCGAACATTTACAAAATTAATTTATATTTTAGTTTTTAAATTTTTTTGTTATTTTTAAGAATGTAAAAACAAGTTTAAGATATTTGACGTTGAGTAGGATCAGTCGTTCTTGGCGGTTTACCCACGAGCCTGCTTGAGGCTATTAGTACAGCGTAGTAAACCCCGGCTAGAGGCTACAGTCCTGCGCAAAGCTTATTTTATCACTGTACTGAGATCTGAGTCATTTATATGGTGGAGGTAAAAACTACATTTTCACGTAATATCCCAAATGCCAAGATCGAGTGATCCAACTGTAGAAAGGTTTCTATCAATCCAATTTTATTAATTGCAAATTGTACTTCAATGCCAATATTGTATAATATAATAGTATTCTTTAACTACAAATTTTTATTTACAATTCTCTTTCGCACAAATTTCCTGAACATTTAAACAAAATTGTTCCCCGCCCATCGAATTTCAACAAGGTAAATATGTGTTTAGTTCTCTCTACACATACTAGTTTTTAAACTGTTCATACTTTTGATGAAAGTTATTTTTTAAAAAACCTTAACAAATAAAAAATATTCTTGAGATATTTTTAAAATTCCTAGAACACTGCAAATTAAATGCAAAACATTTGCATTTTAAATGTCAGTAAAGTGTCAATGCTCGAAGCATTCGATCCTAGCTGTCTCTATCCCTCAATCACTCAGCTTCGTACAAGTACAAACACAAGCTTGTCAGCTGTAGTTTAAAATGCGTTTCGCAATAGGCCCAAGTGAATTGTTGAGCCAGTTGGAGAAGAGTAAACACCTTTCTTCCGTGCAGAAGTCTGCATAAGCTCCCCATATGACAACCCCTGAAGAACCTTCGCCTTTAGGGACGGCCAAGATGACTTCCAAGTCTTCCTAAACAAATAAAACAAAAGCTTCGTGTTTTTTTCAGAAACTCTGACTTTTAGTAATTTTATTCTAACCTAAAAATAAATTTCATGCAAATATTCTTTGTGGATGAAAATGGTTTTTATTCTTGCGCGAAAACAAAGTCTAAAATTTGATAAGACCAGGTGTTGAACTAAAACAGTAATTAAACTGCAATTTTATTGTCATAAAACGTTCAGTCGACGCACGCCAATTTTAAACGAAACTATTTTATATAATTTAAACTATGTCATTACATTTTTTTTCTCTCTTTCAAAGCTGTGTCGCCACAAGTCTCCGACAAGCCTGAGCAGTTAATTATTGTTTAAAAATAAGTTTCAAAAATCAAAGACTACTTCGTTATTCGTTAGTTTTAATATATTTTAGTTATTTTCCAGAGAAGCAGACTCCACATATTTGTTACAAAACATTTACTTACCTCTATACTAATATTAAACAGAGGTAAAATGTATTTACAGTACTTGTATGTAGGGGGTAATCTCTGGAATTACTGAACCGATTGAAAAAATAGTTTTACTAATAAAACGCTACACCAGCCCTGAGTAACATAGGCTATAATTCATTTTGATAAAACATTTTTTATTTCAATATTTTAAAATTTGGTCGGAAAAATCTTAGGTTAGGCCTAGACTGATGAACCAACACATGTATTTACATTTATTACCATAGCAACCAATTGAATAAAATAACGAATAAAACAGCTGTTGCTCCAATATGTCACATTAACGGCTGATTTCAAACTTTGAAGCAATTATTTGTATTTCTAACTTTTAGGTTAGGTTTTTATTAAAATTTAGACCTGAGCTTTGCCGGTTATTTTATCCAACCTTTATTATAACTGCCGTTATAAGATATACGAAATAATTTGATTTGAACATAAACCATTATTTACCACCTTAGCTTTGGGGTTATTATTAATCCTACACCTTTAATTATACAGAAAACATAACATGATTATGTGTATAGAAGATTCCATTGAGGTTGGCGTGCGGAGCACGCAGGGGTTTCCCCTAGCAGTATTTGGTTTAATGGCTGACAACCGACTGAACGTACGTCAACGACAAAATGACGTGATATGTACTACAAGCCACTAATTACAGTAAAATATCGTAGGCACACAGGCGTTAATGCAAAACAAGCTAGTTAAAAATCGTCTGAATCGATTTGATTTTATACCACTTAAAATCATCACCTTCTCAGTTTGTTAAGCTAGTTTAAACACAATTATATATGTGTAATGTAAGTAGGCCTACAAGATATTATTTTGTTTTGATTTTTAATTGTCATTTAAGCCTTAAAAGTATTACTTAAAGATCGTAAAGCACACCTAGACGTTTGTGGTAAGAGGGCGGAAGAGAAGCAATCAGTGGTTGACCCACTTTAAAGCAGACAGGATGTAAATAGTTATGTGTTTCAGCTTTAAATTTGTTGCAATATTTTACTACAATATTTAAATAACACCCCCCCCCCCCCCCCCCCCCGTTAGATTTTAAATGCATTGGCGTACGTGGACGTCATAAAACGTTTAGGATTAATATCTCGTTACCAAAATCTCTCACGAAGTCTAAACACAACAGTTAACTTGAATGACATTTTAAGATAATTTGATCAACTTACGTCTGATATGAAACCGTCTATATGGTAATATTTAATGGTGATATAGGGGATGTTTGGTAGTTCTCGTCCTATGAGGCTTTCCGCCCTCTTGGATTCCTCGATCCTTCCTCGTACCATTCCAGCTTTCCCCCGGGTGGTTCCTTCATCGGCTAAATACAAAGATGGGTAGAGGACATCACTTCCACGGTATAGCCATTCAGCTCTGTGACAATAGGATAAACATAAAATATAAGTAAAACAATTTAACAAATTGAAAACTAGGCTTTACTGTAATAAAATACGATTTTCAACAAAAGTAAAAATGTCATGAGGAAATTTTCGTTGGCATGAGGGCGTGGGATATCTTTTGAAAAGGTTTTATTTCTATGCGTCAAAACTACTTTTTTTACTATGCAGTGTTTAAGACAATAAAAAAATGCTAATCATCTCTATAACAAAACTTTTGTGAAAAATGTGTTTGCCTCAAAAACCAGCCACCTTCTGTATTTTCGAAAATAATATTTTTTTTTACAACGAATATTAAGAGTTCACTGGCAAAAATAAAGTACTGTGAGTATCGTCCAAATCAATATAAGTTTCCCATTTAGGATTTCATACATGACCAGTAAGAGGAAAACCACGATTTCCGAAAGTTTGAGGTGAATTTCAAGTTTATGAGTATCCTACATTTTAATTAAAATATTTTCTACGTACTGTCACGCATGTTAGTTTTAGCAATGAATACTTAACATTATAAGAAGCGAAACCTTATGCACTAAAAGGGAACACTACAGTAGTTGGTAGTTTAACGAGATTTCATCCGAGCGCCACCAGACTTTTTGCAGGCTGCCGATCGGCGAATATATCTGTCTCTCTCGCCAACACTCACAAAAAACTTTCTTTTTCATCCCCAACCAGCCAACCCTAAGTTGAAGCCAACCAGCCAACGTTCCAAAGTCCAAGTTGAGGAGAAATATACAGTCCTAGTATGAGGAAAAAGTACAGTCCACCGCGTTGACACTAGCAAAACCTGATGGATTTTTGGTGAAGTAGGCTTTCTCGTTGACTCAAAAGCGTCGCCCTAAAAAGCACTACGGTTTAGCTTCTTATAAGTGTTAAGTATTCATTGGTTTTAGTAGGTCACTTAGTTTAGGTACAAATGGTAGGACGAATTTTGTAAGATGAGGATAAACACACACAGACATACCAGGTAGAATATGTAGACCAATAGACAACAAAGCAAGTAAAACTGAGAAGGGGGGGAGTTGTTAATAAGGGGGAAGAACAAGAAACGAGGTTTGGTTAGAGTAGTGAAGTGAGAGAGGGAACGGGATCAAGGAAGATCATAAAATGTGAGGATAACCTTGTGAATTTTGAGGGATGAAATAATAATAATAAATTCGATTCTTTGTGTTATTAAAGTCAAATTGGGGAAGTTCAATAATGTTTTAGTCTCTTGAATTCAGTTTTGTTTGTGAGTCGGATATTATAAATGAAGGGCTCAGAAACCAAGGGGTAGAAGTGTAGTGAAGTTAGTTTTGAGAAAACCCAGTTTAAAGTTAAACTGTTATAATCAAATCCAGGTAAAACCATGATCACTAAAACTAGTATATTTTTAATTGCTAGGTTCTAGACTAACATAATAACAAAGATTAATTCGATTTTCATCCTCTTGTTATCAGCCAATATTCGATTAAAGTTGTCACTTGTACCTTTGGGCTGTTAACAAGTTCACTGCTAAGGACGCACAAGTGAGCTTGAAACTGAACACTATGAGAAACGGAAGACGCACAGTGCATTGCACGCCAATTGGGAGTACTTTCAAAACTCAATTCATTGCGTGCTTCGCACGCCAACCCCTGTATTGAGAGAATTTTCAATACACAGAGCGTTGCGTGCTGCGCACGCCAATTTTAGGCCCAAGTGCTATGGACGCACTTGTCCTAGCATAGGAAATACGAAATTTACGTAGCAGTGAACGTTTTAACGGGAGTTAGAAGTTATGTAATTAAACATAGGTTACAAATAAATTACCTATGTAAAGCAAAGCGACTTGCATCATCCCCCTTGGATTCTAAGCAAAACAGCTCTTCTACGAAGTATTTTTTTTTTTCACCACTAGATCGCAGCATATGATAGACTTACAGTTATACTCCTTGGCCACAAACATTTTAAAGTGTTGAAGAGCCAGTTTCTGCACTTAACTCCGTTATTCAAAAAATTTTACTTGTACCTTTTGGCTTCTCAGCCCTTCAAATATACCTGATAATACTGTAGTATAATGTTAGTATATTTTCAAATACTCTCACATACTAGGATAATAGTAAGCGAAGCGGGTTGTATAAGGAATATTCATTATGCCCCGTAACAATACAATATTTTACACGAAATTCAAATGTGTTTTCTCTAATATAACTTAATAATATGTGCCAAATTTTAAGTCTCTAGCTTTCCAGTTTCTAGAACACTGTAGAACGTTCTAGAACGTTCCGGAACCGAAAGTCCCTTCGATGGTCCAGAACCGTCTGGAACATGAACAACGTTCTCGTACTTTCTGGAAGTTTCTACAACATTTACCAACATTCTAGAAAAATCTGTCTCGAAACTTGTGAAAGATTTTATAACATTGTGGGAACATTCCGAAAGCTTCTAGAACATTCAGGAACTTTCTGGTCGGTCTCGGCCATTTCGCCGTTCAATTCCCACATGCTTCACCGACTTCCCATAAGAAGTCGATTGGTGCGGAGCGCTCTTTTGACGCTCATATCTCCAAAACCCTGCAGTTCCAAACCGAAACCTTATCTATGGATATGAGATAGATAAAAGCATAGATCATGAATAATAAAATAGATCATGCATGCATACGGAGGCTGTGTGCCGAAAAAAAGGTTTTCGGGAAAATAGTGCATGATCGCGCCGCGAGGTAGCGCTAGGGAGAAATCATTGGTAGCATTGGTGCTTCACACCGCTTCCGTCGTTTCCCCAATAGATAGCGCCACTATCGTCGAATTTCCATTGGATTGAAATATTGCATTGGATCGGAGTTCTATTAGGTTATCCAAATACAATGATAATAGTCTTTATTTTGTGCAAAGTTAGAACTATCCTCTCCTACACTTAACCCATATACAGTCAAAAATTTGTATAGATATTGACACTCTTAAGCCTAAAATAAAACAAAAATACACCAACCAGTAAGCTACCATACGATAATTACAACTCCCATTGGGCTGCGAATGGGCGTTGCGGAGTTATAGTCAAGGCCGTAGCCAGGAAAACTTTTCGGGGGGAGGGTCAGGTCTGTACCGGGATTTGAATTTAAACCCTTTTAACACGTTCACTACTAAGGACGCACATGTGAGCTTGACACTGAACACTATGAGAAGCGCCCGACTCACAGTGCATTACGCGCCGACCCCCTCATTGGGAGAATTTTCAATACATAGAGCATTGCGTGCTTCGCACGCCAACCCCCGTTTTGAGAGTATTTTTAATGCACAATGCTTGCGTGTTTTGTTAGAGTAAAGTATTTTTCTTGAACCTTCATAGTTTTCTTATTTTAGATAAGATCAAGATCACAAGAGATTAATGCTGTAACCTAAACTGCATCCATGTGTATTGTACGTTGTAATTTAATCAAGTAAATCTAAATATCAGTATGCATGCAATGCTCAACGATGTAAAATATGTTGCTGGATTATCTATTGTGTTGTCTATTTTATAATTTAAATTGCACTTTTTAAACCTAGTATTAATTTTTACTACTAAATTTCGGGATTTCGGTTGGATTCTGACCCCCTAAACCTCACACCCCCCCCCCCTTCTACGGCCTTTGTTATAGCATTGTATTTGGATAACCTTATAGAACTCCGATCCAATGCAATATTTCACTCCACTGGACATTCGACGATAGTGGCGCTATCTATTGGGGAAACGGAAGCGGTGTGAAGCACCAATGCTACCAATGATTTCTTCCTAGCGCTACTCGCGGCGCGATCATGCACTATTTTCCCGACAACCTTTTTTTCGGCACACAGTCCCCGTATGCATGCATGATCTATTTTAGTATTCATGATCTGTGGTTATAGTGGCACCATTGAATAAAATACGCTCACATTTATTATATATTGATTATTACATATTGATGTATTGACGTAAGTAAGCATGGTTTCTGGTTTGTTTTACTTCCATAAGAATATAACAAAGTTAATTATTTTTTACGTCTAACTCTCCAGGCTCTCACAGTTCTTACCTGTCATTTTCTCTTCTTACATGAGCCGGGCAGTGTACAATGCCTTCGGGATTTTCTATCTGCTTATTGAAGCACCTAGGATATTGATAATAACCCCATTTACCCTTAGGCCTGAGGGCTTTACCATACAGAATTGTTTTCAGCATAAATCTTTCAGTTGCTTTATCGTATTCATCTCTTGCCTGAAAAATAAATATCTCGTCAACACATCCTTTATTCTAAACATTGAAATGCATTTATCATTCATAGCATTCTGCTGAAAACATGTGTGATATGAATAATGAAAATTGAAGAGTTTTAACGACTATTTCATTCAGAGTGGTTTTCGAAAATCGTTAGTCAAATATGATGGTAGTTTCATGAATAGGACGAGCCTACACTCGATTCCACATTCACCGGGAGAATAGACATGCTACTACCATTACAGGGAACATCTCGTTTATTGTCATGCGGGATGCGTCAACTGTACGTGCGTTGCATGTGATTTGATGTTTTTTAGTTGGCTATTATCGCTGAGACTGTCGTATGGACAGCATGGCTTATGGGCGCTCTGTACTGCACGGTGAACGTGGAATCGAGTGCAGTTGGAGGTTTTTATGGTTTAGTAAGCCCATCCCACCCTGCGCAGGGTCTATAAAAGATTTGCTTGATTCTCCTTCTCGAAAAAGATGAGGAAAATGGCAAGTAAAAGTGGTTCTATAAATAAAATTCTTGGTAGCTTATTTGATTTTCCAGAGTTAGAAAAGATTTTGTGTTGGGCTCCGAGTGCAATTTCCCATTATCAAATTTGGACTTAACTGAAGTAGCCATATTGGAAACGAAACGTATCGAATGAATAGTTCAAGTGTTATTGCTCGGTTATATTTAGGCAATGAATACTTAAAAGTTAAGAAGCGCAGATCCTGTGTACTTAATTCTAATAGATTTTTCTAACTTGAAGTTGTAGTACTGCAATGAACCGCGAGGAAGCGCTAGCAAACCATTTAACTCGCGGTGAAGTGCGAGAGAGCGTGAGATACAATGTTTTCTTCCCCTCTCTCTCTGGTAAGTGGCTATCAGACAAAGCGAGAGCGACGCACTTAGTATGTCGCACTCTCTCGCTCTTGACCGCGCACAAAATGGTGTGTTAGCGCTGCGTTGCGGTTCATTGCTGTACTACAGCTTCGAGTTAGAAAAATCTATTAGAATCCATAAGACTTGCGATGCTTAACATTTAAGTATTCATTGCTTTAGGGTATGTGGGATAAGTGAACGGATTAGTAGGGCTGGTATTGTTGCTTACAGTAAGTAGGCAAACTCTGTAGTCAAGTTTGACTCACCCACAAACTAAATTAAATGAAAGTATTACTATTTAAAACATCATGAACAACTAACACAAGATTGAGAGTAAGTCATAGTTTGTTGACGTTACTAAAATGTGTTAAACTAGAAGGCAGAGTTTAAAACGTAGGAAATTTAGTCTACTATTAGAATCGTACGATCAACTATCATGACATTTGATTAACATTTTTACCAAGATGGTGGATAAAGCCATGTTTAATTTTCTCCAAAATGTAGTCACAATCAGAGGCACCAACCCAAAACTCTTAATAAAAATAATACGTAAAGAATTTTAAAGCTAAGTTCTTCATAGGTAACACTTGACAAACGAAATTCAATACAACGTAATACGTCAATGTTCAAGTAAGAAAATTACTTTAAACAAATAAAAGTCACACAGACGGAAAAAAATTACTCTTTTTATTCAAATTTGTGACTTGGATACAAATACAATGAGTTTTAACGTAATACGGTTAAATAATGTACTTTTTGGTGAAACAAACAACTTGGGTACTGCCCCAAAATGGGGAATACAATCATAATTTAGAGATTGTATGTGTTTTGGTTTGGGAATGATAGTGTTTCTTACTGTTCGCTGTTTTTCGCAAATATGTTTATAAGTGTGCAACTAGCTAAACATGTAATTGTTGTAATAGAAAAGTTTAACATTAAGGGTCTGCTGTAGTGGCGGCCATCTTGGATTTTTATCAAATAAAAGCAAAGTTAAATTTCAAACCATTTATTTCGTTTATTTTTTATCATACAATTGTTTGCAAGGTCTCATTTTAAGCACAGTCACAACACGCATCCGTTTTGCATTTTAGATTTTTTTTTATGCTTGTCATTTGTTATGTGATTGACATTTTGTAAGTACAAAGTTTGGATTTTTTTCCCAACACAATAAAAAATTAATAATGAAAAGAAATTTGCAAGCCGAATCCGAAATTTTATAAAGAATATTCAGTTTTTTATTTTCATCACTCAATTACAAAAGATGGATTTATAAAATGGTTTGAAATGAGGCAATGTCAAAGCGCTCAACTGCAAGAAATTGCACTGTTTAGATACGGCTATAGAGAGAAGCGCTTGCGTTTCCTGTTGTTTTCTCATTTACTGGAGCAGACCCTTAAATTTAAAAATACACGCGAAATAATTATTTTATAGCATAAACGATACGAAATTTTTTATAGAGAATATTATAAGGATTACAATAACGAAATAAATATGACTCTATAGCTGTTTATCTCGATATTGACAAAATAAAGAAGTCTTTCAAAAGTTAATTTTAATGGGAGTAGGGGGAAGCAAGAGGGGGAGGGGCGGGTACTTTTCAGAAAATATTCTTTAAACGTAGTCTCGGCGTCCTTGACTAGTCTGGCTACTGGTGACTTTGCGTTGCGAGGCCTGTATTTCTTTTGATTGAAGGGGCTCAGCTCTGATATTGTCATCAAGTTTTAATGTGCTGGTTTTGAAATGGTTTTTCTCGTTTAATTTAACCAAAGAACTAAAGCGGTTTGCTTGATGTATTCTTTAGACGTTTTATTTGCAAGAAAATAAAAATAAATAATCGTGATTTATTTTTAATCTTCGTTATATTGTAACAATGTATTTATTTAGTTGTTATAATTTTGTATGTATAAAAGTGACTAATCCCAATTTATTTATGTTTCCTTAACGCTTCTCATTTATTTTTATTACAAAGGCCATGACAATGTAAATTCAGGTTTTTGGATGCCTTTTGAAACGATTGAAGAAGATATTAACAAACTACATTTTTTTATAAACGCTTAAATACAATACTACAAGGCCTACATTGTTATTGAAATATTTTAATCTATGGGCTTTTAGAATTCTCCGACAATTAAAATGTTTGAAAATTTTTAAAAAGTACCTAAAATTTTACGTTCTTTTAAATGTTATCTCGTCAGAAAATTTTGGGAGAAAAAGGGTTTTTCAATATAAATACGATCAGTGTAGGTAAATAAAATTTCAAAACACAAATTTTTCCCCCAAATACTTTTTTAAGCACTGGGTTTGAAATAGAATATCTTTACTAGATTATTCTGTTGTGAAACAGTGAAGTTCCTGTTGCACCCAGTATGATCCATTTAGGAACAATTATTTATTTTGTTTTTTTGTTTTGTTTTGTTTTTTACTTTCTCCACCCTATACGTAGCATATGGAGAAAGTATTGTTTTCGTTCAAATTTTAGAATTTGAATTTTTAGTGGAATTATCTGTTTTGGTGCTCCCTGAACCCCAAAAGAATGTTTAGTGGCATTATCTGTGTTGGTGCCCACTGAACCCGAAAATATTTTTAGTGGAATTATTTGTTTTGGTGCTCCCTGAGCCCAAAAAAGTGTTTTTTCGGTCATGTCTGTCCGTGTGTCTGTGTGGATGTGTAGAGAGCTGGAGACCATACCAACGGTCTGATTTTGATGAAATTTGGTATGTAGGTGTAGTTCTGGAATATCTCCAGGCGTTTTTTTTTTTTTTTTTTTCATTTTTTCAAATTTTTTTTAAGGGGTTTTACCACCCACAAATGGCCAAAAAACGAGAAAAATCCAAATTTCTCAAAAATGGCTCTAACGATTTTGATAAAATTTGTAGCCCTTAATGTACCCTACCATATGCAAAAAACCGCATCTTTCTAAAAAATCTCGTTTGGGTAATAATAATAATAACTAATTTTTGGGGGTTTTGGGAAAAAAAGAGGGTTGTTTTTCAAAAATTTTCAAAACCTTTTTTCGTGCATCTATACATGCCTAATTGACATGTTTGGTGCAAATTTGTTCGAAATCGATCGAATAGTTTAAATAATAATATAATATAATATGGATGTGTGTTACATGCATCTAATATTTTCCATGGTAACATTTTCCTACTTTTGCAATTCTAAATAACCATCTCCTATGCTACTCTTGGGAAGGTATAAAGTTTCAACTGGGAGAAAGTATGTGGCAGTTATCTGGTACCGTTTATTAGAATGTGTATTGCTTTATCCAAATTTGTGTTTTGAAAGGTAACGAATAACCTTGGTACCGAAATATTATTCCTAATAATATTTCCGACGTTGCCTAATAGTTCTTGGTATTGGTTGGCCTTTTCATTTACGGTGGTTGTATTAATTTAAATTGACCTATTACTAGGGAATTTCGATTGGAAAGATGATCTAGTACAGAGACTCTTATGGTGAGACCTAAGGTCGGGAGTGGGCAAAGAGCACCGATCACGGTCCCGATCACGGTTATGTATATGTATTTGAGTGTTAGCATTCTGACAGCCGCATTTTACCTCAGGCTTGGTTCAAATTTGGTACACACGTTAGTTTTCTAAGTCGCTCCAACGAGTTCGTTAGCGAAAAAAGTAAATTTTTGAGATATTTCTTACTAAAACGAAACTTTTTTGGGTTTTTTTCTAAAAAAAATAAATTATAGGAGATTGTTTGGCACATTTTGTCTATTTACACGACCTTATAGCACGAGTCCATAGTCCGAGGCCTACAAGATTGAGGTGCAAACTCGCAAAACTAGCTTTCCGCTGCGAGCGGAACGAAACAGCGAATGAGCCTTGCTGGAGACCAAGGTCAAACAAATTCGACTAATTTGTTCGACTAATGTTTCGTACGCGTAGGCAGCTTTTCAGCGCCTACATGAGTAGACCGATTTCCCAAATAGTTGAAACCCTAAAACATAAAAACTTAAGTTTTTAATATCGATCAACTTACGTCAGCGATTCAGCAGCGTGATGCAACTATGTTTACTTCCTGGTTAAAATTGTGTGAATTGATACACAGTATAGGCCGTTCTAGGAGATTTACACGTCCCCCCCCCCCCCCACTTTAACTTTTGTGTTTGTTAAAACAAACAAATATCCTTTGGGGAACGATACTAACTTAGTCCAAAGTATCTTGTGTAGCAATCGGAAATTTTGAGTGTCCCCTAAACATGGGGGGTTTTAGGGGCAACTCAAAATTTTTAAATGGGAAGTATGGTCATGTGATACCTCATTTTAAAGGTCTATTAAGACTAGGAAAATGACATAAAGAAAAGAAAAATCGGACCACCCAAAACAAAATGGCGGCCCTAAACGTATTGAAATAAAGCGGCATAAAGTTGCTAAAATCTCGAAAAGGAAGAGTTTTTAGAAAACATTTCAAGAGAAAAACATTTTTATTTCAAAGTGCTTGACCTAAAACATTGCTTCTAAATCGAGTTCGAAAATTTTTTTTACAAAATTTTCTAAGATGGAGGAGTAAAAATTTAATTTACGAAATCGATTTGGAAGCAATTTTTTAGGTCAAGCACTTTGAAATAAACATTTTTTGTCTCCTGAATTTTTTCCTAAAAACTCTTCCTTTTCGAGATATTAGCAACTTTATATCGATTTATTTCAACACGTTTAGGACCGCCATTTTGTTTTGGGTGGTCCGATTTTTATTTTATTTATGTCATTTTCCTAGTCTTAAATATACCTTTAAAATGAGGTATCACATGACCATACTTCCCATTTAAAAATGTTTAGTTGCCCCCAAAATCCCCCATTTTTAGGGGACACTCAAAATTTCCGATTGCTTCAAAAGATACTATTTGCTAAGTTAGTATCGTTCCCCAAAGGATATTTGTTTGTTTTAACAAACACAAAAGTTAAAGGGGGAGGGTGGGACTTTTAAGACACCTGGTATGTATTCAACATTTAATGTACGATCGATCAATAGTAGGCTGTCATTTTCTAGTAGGGAAGGTGTGTGATCGTTCTGCGAGTTTGCAGTATACAGACACGAAGACTTTGTGTTTCTTTTTACTATAGTTAAATACAGAAAGTTAAATTAAATACCACAAATACAAAAATATTAACTATAATATCATAGGCTTACCAGTCTCATAACTTGCTGTATTGTCCAATCAGGATGTTTGTCTTGGACACGTTTTATAGAAAGACGTTGGTTCACCGCCATGCCCACAAAGTTCTGTTCCCAAACCACTCCAAATTGTTCCATGTCAATGATTATTAAACCTTAAAGAAAATAATAACATTAATTTTTATTTAATTTACTAGAACATATTTTGTTCATGTTCACATCTAAAGAACTAAATTACCCAAATTATGACAAACAGATCTCTAAAACTATCAGATCAACAGCTCAGTCCTTATTATTTCGCAAAGGTGTTTTTTTGTCGCTAATCGATATCTAACTTAATTCTTCATCAAAATTAATTATTCAAACATAATTTTAAAGCTTATGTTCCCCGCTATTGAAGAAAAATAGACAAACAGCTTAAAATTCGTGTTTTCGTTACAAAGATTTATTTAAAATCTTTTATATTATACTTCATACTATGGTTCCTAATGAAAGGCGCCATCTATTAACAATCTGTTTACTAACATGACAGCTGTTAGTTAGATTGTTTACATTCTATATGCAAGTGTAATCTATCACACAAATCAATCAAAATAAAACCAACGTAAATAAATAAACGTAATTTATTTAATTAAATTACTCCTAACTTGCGAAGTATTCGCATGGGTCAGTTAGTAGTAATTTAAACTTTAAAGAAATGCTGGTACTTCTTTAAATCACATTATCTATATATATAAAATCCAAATACCACTGACTCACTCATCACAAAATCTCAAAAACCACCGAAGGAATTGGAATGAAATTTGGTATGTAGCTTCCTATAGGGCCCTAATTGCTCGCTAAATTTTTTTTTCTAAATTCGACATTTTAGGTGGGGGGGGGTGGTCAAAGTTACTAAAAATCCTCACAAGAAATACATAGTACAATATATTTAGTGATTTTTTTGTTAATATGCATTAAACTTTGATTTGTCTATCCGTGCAAAGCCGAATCGGGCCAGCTAGTATGATATATATGTTATGATTACCAGAGGTAATCAAATATAGAAATAAGTTAAAGGTAATTTAAATTTGTTCTAACCACGATACACATTCTGCAGTTGATAATAAACAATAATAAATAGATCTTGCATCCATACGGGGTTTGTGTGCCGGAAAAAAAGGTGTTCGCGAAAATAGTACATGATCGCGCCGCGAGGTAGCGCTAGAGAGAAAGCATTGTAAGCATTGGTGTTTCCAACCAGCTTCCTTCGTTTCCCCAATAGATAGCGCCAAAAAAGTCGAATTTCCAGTGGAACAAAATATTGCATTGGATCGGAGTTCTATTAGGTTATCCAAATGCAATGGTACTACCAACGTGAACATGGTCTGCAGAAAGTAGAAGTGCTTCCTCTTGCCTTTTCCTTGTCCGTTTTCAAAAGGCAGACGAAAATAAGGAGCACAAAATTAATACTATTTCAGGCTTGGTGTAATCAAGTTCCGAAAAATTCAGAGAGTAACAAAACTTTTTAAATGTCCAAACGTAAACCTGAACATCAGTTTTCACTATAAAATAGTTTACAAATTGAGTGTCCTTTCTTTTGTTTAATTTTAATTTATTTTAATCAGGCTAAATCTACTAATGTAAAAATAGTAATTTGCTTAAAATATTGCATAATATTTTGGAACGAAGTCCTTAACGCGGTTTGCTGTAGGAGTTAACAAATATAAAACGTAATTCGTAACGAAAAAAAAGTGTTATTAATTGGTTGCTATGGCAATGACAAATATAAAATACGAGTAACGAAAAAAGCGTTACCAAATTGGTTGCCACGGCAATGAATGTCAATACATTCGAAAAACATGTGTTTTGGTTCATCAATTTAAATTAAGAGACGATCGGTTCCGTCCGGTGTAGTTCAGATATTATCGTCAACGAAATTTTAGGTTAGGCATAGATTTAAAACTACTTTCTAGGCCTAACCTAAAATTATTTTATGTATGTTGCCGTTAAACATTTAAAATAAATTAAACATACACACAATAATTTTAGGTTAGGCCTAGACTAATGAACGAACATTCTATGTTTATTGAATGTATTTACAATGGACATTAACTGTGTTTACCATCTTAGCTTTGATGTTATAACTAATTCTACACCTTTATTGTAATAACATTAAACGTATGGAAACAGTAAATATTTGTATAAAAAACAATCTAATAATAAACGGCAATTGAAAGATTAAAAGTATGTGTGTGTGTTGCCGTTAAGGATGGTAAAAGAATTGAAGAAGATGAACTTCGTTCCTGACGGGGGTCCCACGACCGCACGCATTAACTTTTCTTTTACAAGTGACACTTTTTCAAGTATATTATACAAATTATTTCTCACACAATTGGACTCATTTCCGTATCATCGATAATAATAAAATAATTTTAGTTCCTCTGACCTCTCTACTGTTCTCTTGACCTCAAATACCCTTAAGGTGAAAGAGTGTACGAATATACTTTTGTTTTGATTAATTCAGTAGAATATTTAATAATCATTTAAGCGTTACTACCCCGTTTCAATAACATGGGAGTATATATTAGCTGCAATTTTAAATCCCATGTTACTTTAGTAAGCATTTCAAGAATCAGCTTCAAACAATAAACCCCGATTCATAGAAGTTACAGTTGATTACGCTTATCAGTTTTTATGGTTCGACCAAAATTAACCTAAGTGAATCACTTTTAAATGTTGTTTAAACTGCAATTTTCAACTTACTTTAGAACTAAATGTAGTTAGTTTTAATAAACTACAGCCACTTCAAGAAACTTAATTATAAAACTCAGGCAGTAAAAATGAATAGATGATAAAACTACTATCAAATTAGAATAGTCATTAAAACTTTAATTATGAAAATTGAGTAGACATTAATATTATTATTACTAAAATTATACAGACATTCAATCTGTTGTTATTAAAATTTAATATCAATAAAACTAATGTCATTAAAATTTAATAGACATTAAAACTAGTATTATTGAAATAGAAAACTCATAACTAGTATCATTATATTTGAATAGATATTAAAATTGAATAGATGTTAACCTTTTATCATTACAATTGAATAAACATTAAAATTATGATTACTAATATCAAGTAGACATTAAACTTACTATTATTAAAATTGAAGGCATTAAAACTATTATCATTAAAATTAAATAAACACTAAACCAATTAACCTTAAAGTAAATAGACATAAATATATAAATAAATATTGAGCTTGACTTGTGAGAAGATATACTTGATAGAATAAACTTAGAACACAAAATTGTACAACTAATACGTTTATCAACTCAAACTCGTTTCAACGACAAAGTCGCCATCTTCAGTGATGTAGTGATGTACGAGTTAATATAGTAAAATAACTGTAAATAATGAATTAGGCCCTTACAAAATTCTATATTAATATAAATAATACTGTATTGTTTGAGATTATTATTGTAACTTGTTTAGTTATATAGTTAATGTTAGTTTATAGTTGTAATAACTCGAGGCAATTGTTAACGCCTTACTAATGTAACGTACTATTAAGCCCCTTTGAATTCTGTATAAATACGGGACGTGAAACACTGTTAGGTTAGTTATAGTTTGACTACTGTACCTCAAGCAACACTGAAGATGGCGACTTTGTCGTTGAAACGCGTTTGAGTTAATAAACGTATTAGTTGTGAGATTTTTTGATCAAAGTTTATTCTATCAACACATAAATATAGTTCAATTGGGTGTCTGATTTATTTATAATAACTATTTTATTTTCGTTCAAGTACATTGTAGCATTGTATTTGGATAAACTAATAGAACTCCGATCCAATGCAATATTTCGTTCCACTGGAAATTCGATGAAGGTGGCGCTATCTATTGGGGAAACGATGGAAGCTATGTGAAACAATAATGCTACCAATGATTTATCAATAGCGCTACCTCGCGGCGCGATCATGCACTATTTTCGCGACAACCTTTTTTTCGGCACACAGCCCCAGTATGCATGCATGATCTATTTTATTATTCATGATCTATGATTGTAGTGACATCGTAAATCTTTTACAAGGTTTGGATGCAGATAAACATTTTTTGTTAATAGAAGAAAGAACCTGATAATTTTTGTCTAGTATAGATAATAATGCACGATTATAACAGATGGTTAAGCTTCAACAATAACATTGCCTTGATAATTAGTTTTGGTTATGTTTATAACTTTGCTAAAAATTAATGCCCAAAACTTAATAGTTTAAGTAATAAAATAATACTTCACTAAAATAAATTTTAAAGGTTAACCAAAAAATATGAAAACTAAAGCCGTTTTGTAAATTATGACAAGATAATTTAAGATAATTGTGCTATTAGACGGAATTGTTAATTTAAATAACCGAGCTTGTCATT
>JAGFPH010000976.1:304686-352350 GCA_018207615.1 Philaenus spumarius
ACGATTTTAATCGTATTGGCCCGAGTACAGTCAGTGACCTTGTGGTGACGCGGGGGGATGACTACTGATGGATTGAAAACACAAATCTCAGCGTCCGCCCATTAAACACGATCTCGTACTGAAATAGCTTACTTTACCGACCAGTAAAGAATTATTACATTTTTATCTGTTATTATTAAATAACAAATCAATTAAATCAAGCCAAAGAAATATAATTTTACCTCATTTTACAAAAAATTCTGATTAATTTATTTCTTTGATTAAAAATTTTAAATGATCAATGTTTCCCTTTTAGCGATTAATGTACTAAAAGTTATTAATAACTAGTGGACCCAGCAATGCTTCGCTTTTTGCTTGATTTAATTTAAAGGATAGTAAAGTTATTCCATTTCATTACATTGACTTGAGTAATTGAATTGCAAAGTGGTTTTTATGCCACTTAAGAATATACTACACAAATTTAGATTATAGTTTGTAAACCTTTATAGATAATACAGTAAACCTTCCGTTTGCTTTTACCTAATCTAAAAAAACTGATAGTTGTGAAGAATTGTAAAAAACCTGATTCTAAATTAGCCCAATTGGTTGCAAATAAACGTGTTTTGGTTCAATGTAGGCCTAACCTAAAATTATGTTTAGTTTTTGATCCAAATCAAATGTTTTATATATAACATGTAACAACCAACGTTTGAATTGAATTAAAATATAGTAGGCCTAAGCATTTTTAGTTGATTTTTGTTTTTGTTTGCTTTAAGTTGGTCAATCTAACCTAAAAAAGCTATTGGTTTTGAACAATGATAAACTGATTAAATGCTAAGTAAAGTTGCTATGGTAATGAATGTAAACAAACATGACGTGTTGCTAAGCTTTTTATACGAACAGCTGTTTTTGTGCGCTATGGTCTTTAGTCCATACAAAATAGGCCGTTAAATTTTTTCCAAATTTGAAACTTTTTCGGGAAACTTAAAAAAAAATTCTTTAAAAACCTAGTTCGGACAATTACGAACATTTTAAAACAAAAAATTGCCAAATTGGTCCAGCCGTTCTCAAAGTGATGCGCTTACAAAGGAACAGCAATTAATTTTTATTATATAGATTTCATATTTTTATCTACAAAATTAGTAAAGGAGTCATTGTTATTTTTTTCAGATTGTGTGGCTTTGTGATATTTTTTCCAATTTCAATACTAACGAAATTCTGTCAAATAATACCTACTGGTTCATCAAGGTATAATTTTTACTTTCTCACTATACTATAGTATAGAGAAAGTATAGTGATCGCAAAAAAAATCGATGTTGAGATTTTTGTGGAAATATCCGTTTTGGGACCCCCTGAGTCCAAAAAAGTGGTTTTTACAAAATGTCTGTCTGTATGTCTGTATGTCTGTATGTATGTATGTATGTATGTATGTCTGTATGTAGACAAAGCTAGAAAGAAAACTATTCTATCGATTTCAACCAAATTTGCACCAGACATGTCCAGTACGCCTGTATAGATGCACGAAAAAGGGTTTTGAACAATTTTGAAAAACAACCCCCTTTTTGGCCAAAAAACCCCCAAAAATACAGTTATTATTTTTTTATAAAAGAACGGCTCTAACGATTTTGATAAAATTAGGCTTATTTGTAGCCTTTAATGTGCCCTACCATATAAAAAAACCCGCATCTTTCTAAAAATTCTCGTTTAGCTAATAATAATAATAATAACTGATTTTGGGGGTTTTTTGGCCATAAAGGGGGTTGTTTTTCAAAATATGTCAAAACCTTTTTACGTGCATCTATAAAGACCTAATTGACGTGTTTGGTGCAAATTTGTTCGAAATCGATCGAATAGTTTTCTCTCTAGCTAATAATAATAATATTTATTAGTTAATCGCCTACTTTAATAAAAGTATACAAAGCTAGAGAGAAAACTATTCGATCGATTTCAACCAAATTTGCACCAGACATGTCCAGTACGCCTGTATAGATGGACGAAAAAGGGTTTTGAACAATTTTGAAAAACAACCCCCTTTTTGGCCAAAAAAAACCCAAAAAATCAGTTATTATTTTTTTATTAATAAACGGCTCTAACGATTTTGATAAAATTTGGCTTTTTGTAGCCTTTAATGTGCCCTACCATTTACAGAAACCCACATCTTTCTAAAAACTCTCGTTTAGCTAATAATAATAACTGTTTTTGGGGGTTTTTTGGCCATAAAGCGGGTTGTTTTAAATAAAATAACATAACCATTTTACTTGCATCTATGAAGACCTAATTGACGTGTTTGGTGCAAATTTTTTCGAAATCGATCGAATATTTTTCTCTCTAGATAATAATAATAATAATAATATTTATTAGTTAATCTCCAACTTTAATAAAAAAACTCTCCTACCCCACCCTACAAGTCACAGTGAATCTGTTTAGTAATTTAAATGTATTTGTGAGAAAGTATGTGCCAGTTCCTGGTACCGTTTATTCATATTTATCTCAGACACCAAAATACGTTAATCATTTATTTCTAAAGCGATTTATACTTGAAATGAATCTAATGTATACAAAAATGTTTGTTCCTTTCACCGCTTGAGCTGGCACTGATCCCTAGCTATGGGTAAATCGCAGTAATTTATTAAAGGCTACTCTTTCTATTAGATACTGTTTTAAGTTGATTGTGAAATGCAGTACTATGGTAAATAGTAAGGCCTACATAAAGTCAATCAGTCTTCAATGCCACCTCAGAGAGGTTTATCGAAGACTCCAGTTTTAAAGCGACCCGTTATTTATCAACAAATTTAGTCTCAGATGTGGTGCAATCTTTTTTATTCGTTATTCTCCTTGTACACTAACAGATGACTGGTAACATAATTATTATTAAGTAGCATAATAATAATAACATTAAACACTACATTACTAGTAGTTCTGTGAACATTAGACCTCGCTCGTTGAAATAACAAATGTGGTTTTGAGCTTAGGTTAAAAATAAACGGTACCAGGAACTGGCACATACTTTCTCACAAACATATTTAAATTATTAAACAGATTCACTGTGACTTGGAGGGTAGGGTAGGAGAGGTGATTTTTTATTAAAGTAGGAGATTAACTTATAAATATTATTATTGTTATCTAGAGCTAGAGGGAAAACTATTCGATCGAGTCGAACAAATTTGCACCAAACACGTCAATTAGGCTTGTATAGATGCGAGAAAAAATACTTTGACATTTTTTTAAAACAACCCCCTTTATGGCCAAAAAACCCCCAAAACCAGTTATTATTATTATTATTAGCTAAACGAGAATTTTTAGAAAGATTCGGTTTTTTACATATGGTAAGGTACATTAAAGGCTACAAATAAGCCAAATTTTATCAAAATCGTTAGATCCGTTTTTTATAAAAAAATAATAACTGATTTTTTTGCCAAAAAGGGGGTTGTTTTTCAAAATTTTTCAAACCCGTTTTTCGTGCATCTATACAGGCCTACTTGACATGTCTGGTGCAAATTTGTTTGAAATCGATCGAATAGTTTTCGCTCTAGCTTTGTATAGGCCTACATACAGACATACATACAGACAGACATTTTGTAAAACCCACTGTTTTGGACTCAGGAGGTTCCAAAACGGATATTTCCACAAAAATCTCAACATCGATTTTTTGCGATCACCATACGTTCTCTATACTATAGTATAGTGAGAAAGTAATAGTGTGCCAGTAAGGAAGAAAGCAGAAGGTTTAGCCAATGAAACATTATTTTGCAATTCCCGCGATTCCGGGGTTTCTAGTTCTCGTTTTTTTTTTTTCTTTTCTTGAGCTTTAACTGCTAAAAATTTTCTTTTAGGGGGCATTATGTTTTATGTAGGTTAATAATGCGCAAGGGAGCTACAAATATCGCGTTATTGAGGGAAAACATAGAATTAAATATTTACATACTTAAATAACTAAAACTTAACAATGTATTTACAGCTCCATATCATATTCCAATATTAGAAATAATGAAAACAAACGGTGTTAAAGCGTCGTGATTTCAATCCATGTACGAATAAGTTTCCCACGCTATCCAACGGTCATTTTTTGTATGTCCTTTATCGCCGAGTGGTTTCATTTGTTTCATCTCATTTTGTAATTCAAGTAAAGCTAAGTAAAATACTTTCATAAAATAATAATTTACAAGTATACAGTTCAATTCTTTGATTTATTCTCTACACTTTCTTAGAATAATATGTCAATTTTGGGCAAAGGACATATTCCTAAATTACTATTCAAAACAGGCCTAGTTTTGTTAGCAGTCTTGTAGTAGGAACATTAAAACTGGTGTTTTTAAAATAAGAAATTTGAAATTGATAATTATTTTTATACAGTTCTATTTAGAACTAAATTACGAAACTTTTTCCATTTATGAAAAAAATTACAAAAAATGTTAATACTTTTTGTGTAGGCCTAAAGTTGAACTTTTTCCTTTCGTTACTGAACATGCTTGTTTCTTGAGCTAATAACTTTGTTAATTTTACTTCAATCATTTTTTTTACTGGCATATATGAATTCTAAGAACCTTTATTTACAAAAAATCTATGAATCACTTTTGAATTGGTTTAGAATAAACGTATAAAAACATGGTTAAAATACAAATACTTCGACGATTTTTAACAAATTTGAAGTTTACGGCCATTTTATGAGCTTACCGTTAGAGATACGGGAAAACATCAAGAATACAATTTTGTTGAAAATTTAATTTGCTACTAACAGAATGTTATTAGTTTTTAAATTCTACTTACGGTTAAGCCACAAACTGGCTTTGGAAAAAAGCTTACACTGAGAGAAACGGTCCGGCCGCCATTTTTATTTTATTTAAGGGGTTAAAAATTAAAAATGGAAAACCCCGTATATATACATGGCTCGGCCTAGGAATAAGGAACATTCATGCAAAAAATCATCAAAATCAATCAAGGCGTTTGGCAGTAATCGTGAGACAGATAGACACACAGACGAAATGCCGAACGGTCGAGTTAAAACGGAGACCTCGCTTCGCTCGGTCAAAAACTAAAATACAATTTACAGAAAATAATTCAAAATAGAACTTAAACACTAGTATAAACCTATACAACTAAAGAAATACAACAAAAATTATAAACCTATCTGACACAATTGTACAAAGAAAATGTAGGTACAGTACTTCATTTAGGCTTGTTAAAAGTATTTTAAAGCTACCCTCATTTAAAAAAGAAACATAAATATTACATATTAAACGTCGTGGATTAGAAAAAAACACTCTTAAAACTGTCCTTGAATTAAAACTATGTGGAGTAAACTAACTTAAAAATACAATCTGGACTAACCCATCTATCTAAGTGCCATAAAACTAGACCGACACATTTTGCAATGATAAGGCCTTTTTATCTGTTGTGCTAGCTATCCCTACCTCAACAAACAATGTTCTAACGGTGTACTTAGGTATTATAAACATGATGTGTCATTTATTTTATTTTATTAACATTAAAAGTTTTATCAGACAGTCCCTAACATGTTTACACGAAAAAGATAAAATATGAAACAATTGCCTAACCCACTAGATTATTTAAAGTGTTAATGTTTCCAAAATCAATTTCAAACGTTTAGAAATGAAATGGTTAACTGTAACGTAAGACACATAATTTTACTGTGAAATTAAATAATGTTTTTTATAAACTTATAAATTAAGAATTTGACAGTTTTAACATAGACTACGTGTTCAAATTTTACACTTGGGTCTACTCATTTATAAAAACAGTAAAGTATAATCAAAAACTAATGAAAACAAAATTTAATTAACTCTTTTATTCTTACAAAATATGTTTTCCCAATTTTTTATAGGGAAACTTAGTACATACCTATTGAAAAACTCAATAGTTTTTCTTTCAAATTTGCTCTATTCTAGATCTTACGAACAGTTAAACTTATTAAAGCCCTACAAAAACATAAGTTTATAAATTATTTTTCTAAAAAAAAATAAATCGCCTAACGACTATTCTGCTGTTAAAATTCATTATACTGAAAATTGGCTCAACCAATTTAATTCAACCTTCGTAAAATACGATAAATGTCGAGCCAAGCTAAAATTATTTTACAGTTGATAGGCCTATATAGGTCATAATAAATAGGAAAACAACAAACAAGTTTTAAAATTGATAAAAGGTTATAATAAACAGAAAAACAACTAACATGGTGATATCAGAAAGACCATCATTTGCACCATTTATTCCTACTATAATTCATTCAAATGGTTCGTTATACGTTAAATTATCAACATCAAAGATAGTAATTTACAATATTCTTACAGTCTTAACGTCTTCCAAATCATACTCCGTTTACACGTTTCATCTAAAATTTGTAAGACTTTATGAGTGGTAGATTTTCTTCTAACGTAGGCCTACTTTATGTCCGCAGGACTCATGAATGATGAGGAATTGAGGATAGGATAAAAAAACATTAATAGCTAGATTCGAACTCTCAACAAACTTATTGAACTTATCCTAATTAATAGATAAATGAAGATTAATCAAGATGTAAATTAGTTTAGTTTTCCTATTATAACCTACCATCAATACAATTTCACTCGAATTAGCGAACTGCAACTAACGCTACCTATTGAAAAAGAACATTACCTGCTGGCTGCTGGTATGCTGCTATTCTTTATAATTTTGTATAATAAACAATCAATTAATTGTAGGTGCTAACACAATTACGTACATCCTAATAAACTAAAGATAATAATCTACAAACCCAAGCAATAATAATCAGAGTAGCGTTAACACACACAATCAAATACACAACTAATGAAGTACAAAAACAAAAACACTTGTTCATATCGAGTCTTTGAGGTTATGGCGCCTGTAAGTGGAATAGCCTACTGAATAAGAGTTCATCTGCTGCAATTTGAGGAAAGTTTCTTAATATTTGCAGTCAAACAAGATAATACCGTAGTTCAGTTTAATTAATTACGACCATTGTTCGAGTGACGAATTGCTTACAATCATAGAATGTCTTCATTTTAATTGAAATTTACAAAAAAAATTAAGATTTCGTTTCTAAGTGAATCTTGATATTGTGTGATGTCTGTGTGTCACAGCTGCATTTTACTACATTTGGAGGTATTTTTTTTATAAGAATGTACTGGTAAAAACCAATTCGAAAACAAACAAAAAAAACTAAAGAGACATTTTTACAAAATGGTCTCACCTACATCGAGTGAGATTGATATTTTTAATTCCAGTGAACATTCCTTCTCATAACTCCTTTTATAACTTTAGAAGAATTACTTCCTGAAAGATCAAAAGCAATTTATGAACATGAATTCGAGATGTTTGTAGAACGGCGTAAAGAAAAAATGCATGTAAAATGAGTGATGCTATCAAACTGGTTTATTTTCCCAAAAAAGCAAAAACCTTAAAAACACTTTTTGCCAATTTAAAACCGTGTGCTTTCGTCATCCCGATTTTCGGGAGCCGATTATCGGGACCCTAGAAACAGGCCCGTGTGGCCCCAGCTTACTTTACTGACTAGTAGACTAATTAAATATACTATTAGGTTGGTTTTTATTAATGAATAGTATTTTAGTTAATGCAATGAGATGGACTTTAGTCGGCTAGAGAAGGTACTGTGGGACTCGATCCGATACCGCTCGAACCCATCTACCCACTAAACCACTCCCCTCTCCCCAACTGTTCACGAGGGAGGGAGTAGCAGCGTCTAGGGGAAATCCCTAACGACTGCAAGAGTCAATCTAAAACTCGCTGAAACAGAAATGTGTTAGTGACATGCACAGAAATAGTAGCAGGTACCACACGTTCCCCTGGATAGAAGGCTGAAACCGATGATAACATGAGTAGGTAGCTAGGAATAAATCGCTGACACCAGGAGCCGCCCTAAACGGCGTAGGCCGAGGAATCCCGGCGCTCCGAGAAGTCATCCGCTGGAACAGAAACGGTGGAGTTAGCTATGGGTTGGTGAGTTAGCTCTGGGTTGGTGATTGGATTGCTGCTTGCAGCCGAGTGATGTTCCCGAGTCCGGCGAACCGCCAAGGTCCGAGTCTCCCTGAAATGTCCTTCTCTATTCCATCCAGTCTTCTGATGATGACGATGCTGTTTATGAGTGATGATGGTTATTATTATTACACACTGTTTCAAACTTTGTAATTTGTATTAGGATTACTAGGCCTAAATCCAAAAGCCTAGCCTGCTCAGTAAAGAAAACGATATTTGGTTATGATCGCCAATTTGGCGTAAATTTACTTTTCCACGAGCCACTACTTCAAGAGGTATTTTCTGTCTCATCAATAGGGTAGAAAGAACTACTTATCAACCGGGGGCGGAAAAGTGTCCACACAAAAAACTTCGATTTTAGTTTGTCCCCCTCCTGTAAGTAAACTATGCTTTTTATGTGGGCACTTTACCGTCCTCTAAATCGTATGCTAGTAAAACAGCTGTTAAAATAACAATGCATCAATGGACTTCCGTGTCTGTTTATTCTTGGAATAACCTCAATTATTGTTTTTGTAAATATGAATGTCCATGTTTCAGGCTTTATTACACTGATTTCTAGCAGATTGTTAGAACTGTAGGTGGAGGGAAAATGTTAAGTGCCTTACCGGTGGAAAGTATCTTGGTCGCCCTCAAGAAAAACCCGCTCACTTTCCACCCTTAAGACACAATAGCTATTTGTCTATCAAGAGTGCAAAGTTGAGTTGTCGCACAAAATAAACAGTGGCGGCTTGCCCATAAGGGCTCTCGGACTCCGCCCCTCCAAAAGATTTGAAAAAGAAAAAAAATTAAATACCCATTCAATTATAATTATACATCTAATTAACCAAAGTGTTTTTTTCAATCACATACATCGAAAATGTAGGGAAAAACACGCAAAAATAGCACGAGAAGTTTGTATTTGTAGCAGTGGGGCGCTGGCCAGAACGTCCCAATCCATTACCATGCAGTTATATGAAGAGTGGTAGTGCTGGGGGCTGCTGGTGCTATGACGCGTCTAAGCTTGTGCCTTATGGAAGGCTTGGGACGGCGTCCGAGCATGCGCAGAGCGACGTATCTAGTGAGTCGGAAAGAAGGATGGACTTCTGCTACAAGCAATATAACTAAAGGTATAGTATGTAAGTAGAGTATTTCAGATTTACATAATATGTATTTCAGAAACATATGGCATCACAAATTTAATACCTAGATTGCCTTAAAAACTCACTAAAATACACAAAATGTTTAAACACCCCGGTGGTGTGTGCCCCCCCAGCATTTTACTCACGAGCCGCCACTGAAAATAAACATTCGACGCCTTCAGCTGCGCCTCACACGTTACAGTTTATTGAGAAGTAAACTTTGCACCCGTAATACACACAACGTGTTTCCTACAGCTACATTTTAAATTAGTGTTTTAATTTTATTTTAAAGATCTGTTTTACTAAACAAAACGTGTTAACATTACAATCTAATTCACAACGTTCTGTACAATATTCCAGATAGTATTGTAGTTCACATGTGTGCCACCAAAAGCAGCACAACTCTAAGCACAACAATGAAAATTTTCAAAACATAGCCTACATCAGCTGTTTTACTTTGCACCCAAGCACCTAGGTTGCAAAGTATTTTTTTAAGCAAGCCGTGCGAGAAAATTAAAACAAAGAGGTATAATTGCTTGACGCTGAACACATGAGTTTAGGTTGTGAACTACTGTAAGTGTGCAAAAACGCACTTTGTTATGTAGCTGTAGGAAAACAACTATTACGATCCTCAGCTGATGTGCTGCAGACGACGACTTTTTTTAGGAAATATAGTAGTGTTGCCAAAGTAAAGTAAGCACACTACTATTTAATGTTGAATGCTGGTAAACATATAAACATACTGTGACTAAAGATTGTAAGTTAGATCGTCAGGCTACTTTTAATTTGCGTAATGTTTGCATTTCTGTTATAAACAAAACAACTTACTTGAACAAACAAAACCAACTTTATATATGTTTGCAAATTGGAAACCTAATGTTACTAGAGACTTTAAGGGTCTGCTGTAGTGGCGGCCATCTTGGATTTGTATCCCATAAGAGCAATGTTAAATTTAAAACCGTTTATTTCGTTTATTTTTTTATCATAAAATTATTTGCAACGTCTCATTTTAAAACCACAGTCACAATACGCATCCGTTTTGCGTTTTACATTTTTTTAAAATCCCTTTCATTTGCCACATAATTGTCATTTTTTAAGTACCAAGTTTGATCTTTTTTCTTTACACAGTAAAATATGTATAATTAAAAGTGAATAGCAAGCCGGATCCGCAAATTCATAAAGAATATTCAGTTGTTTTTCCTTTTTTTTCAGCACTCAATTACGAAAGATGGATTTATAAAATGGTTTTAAATGAGACAATGTAAAAGCGCTCAGCTGCAAGAAATTGCACTGTTTAGATACGGTTATGGGGTGAAGTGCTGGAGTCGCCGGTTGCTTTCTCTTTTATTGGAGCCAGAGCCTTGAGTTACTTTTTCAGGCTTTTTTCAATCTTCCTAGATTCAAAATATTTTGAATGCAACTAATACATTTGGGGCTTGTTATACACATCGGATTGATTCAATGTATCTAATCGTGAACATCGGTGCATATCGATATTAGGTGATGTTAAGCTGTATGAATAGCAGGGTCCGAAAATCGAGTTTATTTACGTCCGGATGCGCAGTCTAATGTCATTGAGAAGATACGAAGAGTCCAAAGGGGAAAACGGGCTAACCCCGAGAAACAAAAATTTTCAGTAGGAAGATTTTAAACTTTACCAACAATCATTCTTCCCAAGTATGGAATATTTTTAAATGAGTTTTTCTCATACTTTTGGCCCGTTTTTGCCAATTCTTTTGAAAGGAAAATGTGTTAGAGTAGAATCCAAACCTGTCCAAATATCAAATTTCATGATTTTGAGGGTTTTCCCTTGGACTCTTGTAATTTACGTCTAAAATTTTCTGAGCTATATAAGTTGAGAATTGAGTTTACATTTAAAGTGTTCTATTTTGTTTTTATAGTTAATTACATTCAATTTTGTAAATTATACTTTCTGTTTTCATTTATTTAAGACGTTTAGAAATACAATTCAACATTAGACATACAGTTCCAGCACAATACATACATCTGCCACAATATGGCGAATTGCCGTTATGTAAGCTTTCGCCGTAAATTTTGTAACTGAAGAATTATCTTTTAGTTACGAAATAATGCAAATCGTTCGGAGAAAAGATTTTCTAAGAATAGTTCAAAATGTAATTAATCTTAAAAAATTATGAAAATTCGTGAAAAACTTAACTTCCATTCCATTGTATTGTTCGATACGTTGTTGGAGATAAGCAACCCCCTCCATCGACTATCGTGATTGACCATCGTTCGCGGTACGTATCGGAATATTAGGCCTAGCCAGTCAAAGATTTTTGAATTGACTCTGTTTTCTTTTTTCAATAATGTATCGTGTGTATTTATTATTGTGTTTGTGTTAATGAACTGTGATTGAGTGTTTTTGTGTTAACAAGTGACAAAGGATATCCGGCTACAAAAACAAAACTTGAAAATGGCGGAATAGCTGAAACGGCCGTCGTATTACGACAGCAAATTGAATATTGTAGGCGGTAAGTCAAAATATATATTTATTATATCTATAGTCGGAATGGCGACAAACTAAAGTTTTGATTTGAGTAATTAATCTGTTTAACACAAGGACAACTCTGATTTGTCTAAGTCTAATCTAACCATGATTTTTGGGAACATGTTTTTTTATATCCCCTATTATGCTGTAAAATGATTACTATTCAACTATCTCAGAATATAATTGTAACATCTGTGAGTATATAAGGATGCCCCCTGTTGAGTATGGTTATAGACAACAATGTCACAGATTTCGCAAACGTTTGCATTGAGCATCCTCTTCCTGTGCTTCTACGTTGGAAGGTAAGGTTAGATTAAGTTAGTTTTGGTCTCAAATTGTTTTAATTTATGTATATTGTTTTGAGTGTATGAAAGTAATTGGAAATGTTTTCGTTGAGTTTTTAGTCAAAAAGGGGATAAGGTTCTCGAAGTTTAATATTTTCCCAATACAATATTTCCCTTAGATTCTTACAATATATCCAATATTTCCCTTAGATTCTTACAATATTTCCAATATTTCCCTTAGATTCTTGCAAAATTTACCCTAGATTCTTACAATATTTACCTTAGATTCTTACAATATTTCCCTTTTCTTACAATATTTCCCTTAGATTCTTATAATATTTCCCTTTAACTCTACAATATTTCCCTTAGATTCTTACAATATTTCCCTTAGATTCTTTCAATATTTTCCTTAGATTCTTATAATATTTCCATTATTTTCCTTAGATTCTTACAATATTTCCAATATTTCCCTTAGATTCTTACAATATTTCCCGTAGATTCTTATAATATTCCCCTTTAACTCTTACAATATTTGCCTTAGATATTTACAATATTTCCCTTTAATTCTTTAGGTGCGAAATATTGGGATCTCAGTTGAAATAAGAGAAATAGCCTAAACTGATTTGAGTTTACGTCCCACACGGACGATCTGTTGCATATTTATACTTACATAAGACACGCATTTTCTCTATACAGCTCTTTCTATTACATTTTTATTGTGTATCATAACTAACTGTTGTTTATAATAAAGATCTATAATATTACTAGAAGCCGTATTCGGATTCGCCCGTATTAAAATACTCTTTCCAAGGTCTTGTATGAAATTTGTAAAATATAAAAAATATTGCGATTGAACAAAAATTAATTTTAAGCTTCCTTCTACTCGTTTGTACACAACAGGAGATTATTCCGATGTATAATCACTAGGTAACAAAATTCATTGCTGCGTTTTCTTGTTTTCAAATAATTCAACTCAAAATTAATTTTTAAGCGAATTTTTTAAAGTAATATTGATAACTTGCAATCATAGTCCATAGATGTTCGTGAACAAGTCCCTAAAAATCCCCATATTTAACTTTGATTTGTCTCTCCGTGCAAAGCCGGATCGGGCTAGCTAGTAATATATAAGGATTAAGGGTCTGCTCCAGTAAACGAGAAAGCAACCGGAAAAGCAACCGCTTCTCTCTGTATCCCTATCTTAACAGTGTAATTTCTTGCAGCTGAACGCTTTGACATTTCCTCATTTCAAACCATTTTATAAGTCTATCTTTTGTAATTGAGTGTTGAAAAAAAAACTGAATATTCTTTATAAAATTTCTGATCCGGCTTGCAAATTATTTTTCATTATAAATTTTTTATTGTGTTAGGAAAAAAATTCAAACTTTGTACTTACAAAATGTCAATTACGTAACAAATCAAAAGCATTTAAAAAAATTTAGATTGCAAGACGGATGCGTGACTGTGCTTAAAATGAGACCTTGCAAACAATTTTATGAAAAAAAGTAAACGAAATAAATGGTTTGAAATTTAACATTGCTCTTATGGGATAAAAACTTAAGATGGCCGCCACTACAAGAGACCCTTAACTTAAAATTAGTTTTAAATAGTATTTACCTTTTTCATTGCTTGCTTAGTTTTGTATAGTTTTAAAATAAATATATGTAAGGAAAGGGTAAATTAAGTTTTAAATTAGCCCCAAAGCTCAAAACACTACTTTCTAAACCTATTTTGCCTTAAAAGGACAAAATTTTTCTCGGAGTCTAGACGCACAGATTTTAAAATATCCCAAAATTCATAACTTTGTTATGAAATGTCAAAGTAATTCCCCAAAGTCCGAACACATAAATTACGTTCAAAAATAGCCCCAAAACTGAACTTCCTTGTCATATTTTACTTTAAAATGTCAATAATATCTGCCAGAGTTGAGGACCTCCCATATCAGTTTTATTTTCCAATGGTAACACTAACTTTTGTTCATAGGACTTTTTCATTATTTTGATGAGGGGACACATCTATATTCCTCTCCAAACACCCTATATAATAAGACTAAAAACATTGTTTATATAATTTACTTATTTTTAATGAGAGACTTATGAAATACTACAGATGCAAGGAATACAAAGTATATTGGAACATGCCATCAATCCATTGTATGAACTACAACATCAGCTTCACCTACGCGGCACAGAAGTACGGCTTCACCATGAACAGGGGCGATAATTTTAAAGGAGACAAGATAACAATTCTGTACAATCCTGGACTGTTTCCTAAAATCTACAATTTCACCTCGGATGATCCTAGTTTGGACGACCTGGAGCTGGTCAACAGTGGTCTTCCTCAGAATGGAGACTTGTGGACACATCTTAAAGCCTTCCGGGAGGAAATCGATGAAGATATCAGCGATAGAAACTACAAAGGTAAGCAAACAAATCTTATATATTAATTCGCTAAGGAATTTCTTTATGGGCCATTAGACTACGTCGTTATTTTACAACCAATTTGTTCAAACAGGCCTAAGTGTTATTTTAAACGTTTTACACTGCAAATTTACAGAAAAATTTAATTTCATAAATATCACTTTTTAGGCCTATTTTGAAAATAACTGACTTTTAAAAAATTGCATAATTTTATTTAAATGGGAGAACTTTTTCGTATGAACTATCCCTTAGATTGGCATAACCATTACTTATATTTATTTACTTTATTGCTTCATTTAATTATTTTGATGTTTTTGTATACACTCTGGCACAAAAAAAATGGGACACTTAGGCCTATTTTAAGTAATGGTAGGCTATACTGAAAGTGAAATATAACTTAGATCCTATACATGTTTTTAGGTATAGCTGTTATCGACATGGAGCATTGGGGTGCCACCTGGAACCAAAACTTCAACGATATGACTGTTTACAAAATTCTGACCAGACAAGAAGTCCTCCAACAATATCCAGATGCCACGGATGAGTTTATTGAAGCAAAGGTAATTTTGTAATCAAATAAAAATGTGTTCAAATACTTTTAAGAGTAATTGATGCGCAATCTGGAAAGTTTAAATTCTTAGAAGCTCAACATGTTAGCCAACTGTATATATCTGATTAGCGTTTCATAAAAGAACTACTTCCATGAACAGAATCTAAAAATTTCTACTTCTAGTTTTTATGTGATTTATTTAATTCTTTACAAACACATTCATTTTCACAGTAGTAATGCCAATTCTCATGTATTTTAATATGATCTTTTAAAATAATTTTTCAACATGGTTGGATTGTAAGGAGCTCCTGGCAAACGTTCGCACGATGTTCCTTCTGCTTTCGAGGAACAAACTTGACTGCAACTCAATGTGTGTTTAATTTGTTTGTTAAAACATAACAACATGACCCAATTGGGATTCCAACTTCTTCTGCGAGTTCTAAGACTGTCAGACGGTGGTCACAACATTCATTTTTTCATTGTGATCGGTTGAGGTTGAAGGTCCAAGTCCAGGACTCAAATTTATTGACAATCACTTAAGAGACGGGTAAATGGTGTAAAGAGCTTTCGAAAGCTTGCATCAACAGTTGAAACGATTCTACAAATGTTTTCCCCAGTTTCAAGCAATAGTTTGTATTGCATCTTTGCACTTGTAAATCAGACGTAAAATCGCCACTGACACTGAAACAAAATTGATTTTAACTAGCAATAAATCAAAGCGATTTAAACAGTTTACTCGAACAGATGACAGATGCAGTGCTGCCAACCCACTTCACAAGAGTGCTCTGTTGCTGGTAATTTAAAAAGTTATGTTTTTTTATCACACCTCCGTACAACTACATCAGAGATATATTTATGTTTTGTTCAAAATTCTACAATCATCTTGAATTTTATTATATCATGTGTTATTTCGTCATATTAGCTTGGAATGAATACAGGATGTCCCACAAGTAAACTTCGGGAAATGGTGCTACAGGCCAAAATAAAGAGAAAATCATGAATAAAATTTTTCCCAAAAACGTTTGTTTTCCAGATATTGGCCATTTTGTTTCTTTCGCAAAATAATGTATATCTAGAGAACGGTTAAACCTATTGAGTTCAAACTTTACAAGCAGTTTAACCTAACAATAACAATGATCTATTTTAAGAAAAATAAGCGATTATATCCAATCATGCGTTTCAAAATTTCAAACCTGAATTACCCGCAAACCGTACATTTTAAAAAAACATGTCAAGACACCCTTTATGTAGCCCGTTTAGTCCCCTTTCGGATGGTTAACTGTCAAAACAATCGGATGAAGGTTAATAGTTAAGTTATGGATAATAACAGCGTACTTACCCACCGGGATGCACAAATCCACTTAGGATGCCGGGTTGCACAAACCAATTATTAGACATAACTTAACTATTTTCCTTCATCCGATTGTTGTGACAGTTACACCAGCCGATTGGGAATTGAAAGGGGTACAAAAAGGGTGTCTTGACATTATTTGTTAAAATGTATGGTTTATGGGCAGTTCAGGTTTGAAATTTTCAAACAGGCGCCATTTTAAAACGCATAATTGGATATAATCCTTCATTTTGTTTTAAATAGATCATTGTTAGGTCAAACTTCATGCTAAGTCTGAACTCAATAGGTTAAACCGTGTTCGCTAAATATAAATTATTTTGTAAAAGAAACAAAATGGCCAATATCTGAAAAACGAAGCATTTTTGGAAAAAAAATTATTCTTGATTTTCTCTTTATTTTGATCCATAGTACCATTTCCCCAAGTTTGGCTGTTTACCTATGGGACACCCTGTGTTAGTCGTGAATTTGTCCATTTAATTTAAATTATTTACGTAATATTATTGACTTGACTTTGAAATTTATCTTCTTTCGAAAGACAAATAAATTAAAATATGACACCATTTCATTTGTTCCAGGCTAAATCTACTTACGAACAAGCAGCAACCACATTCCTGTATTATACCCTAGAGTGGGCAAAATCACTTCGTCCCTTAGCCAAGTGGGGCTACTACCAATATCCTCAATGTTTCAATCCTTTAGGTGTGGATTGCTGCTCCAACAGTACTCAAGCGGACAATGATAGGTAATTACATTATGCAAAAACTAAGTGTATAATTAATATTTCAACTGAACCTAAAATATAACAATTGATACTTATACAATACTAAATTAACTTGAAAGAAAACTCGTAATAAGCCAGCTATACAAATATTCTTCACATATAGTTAAAAGCCACTAGGTATTTAATTTAAGTTTTGTAAAAACAAAACAGTATTCTTGTAACTACATTAAATGGTAACTATCAACAACTAATAGCAGGACCATGTCGCCACACTATATTCTTGTCATCTTAGATAAATCAAAATCATCAGTACAAGTCAAAGCAAACAAATGTAAATTATAATAGCTTACTTTCGATAGCATAAATTGGAGCTATAAAATTTTAAGTAATAATGCCTACAGTAATAATGTTAAAATACAGAATACCACATAATTTGGTTAGGTTGATCTTCAAGACACTGAGGAAAACGACGAACAAAGTTAAAATACAGGTAGAGTCTAAGGAGGGGTTGTACTTTCAACCCAGTTGTTCAACCCGACCTTAGAAAAAGCTATAAGAAATATTAATATTAATAAACAAAAATTTTATGGAAAAAGTAATTAATAGCAAGGAGGAAAATTTTACAATCAACCCCTGCAATGATTTAGTATTCATATAAAAAAAAGAAGTGAAAATTGGTACAGTGAAGTCTTGATAATTGGAAACTTGAGAGGATTACTACAACTTTAACCTATCAAAATAAATAATTTGAGATAATGAGGTTCAATTTCTAGTTATAGAGGATGTGAAATTACAGAATTGTAGGCATACATTCACAGGGTGAAGAATAATAGAGCAGTATTAAATATTAATTGTGAGAAAATACAAAGTATGGGCCAAGTTCACTGTCATACCAAAAACATTTTGCCTTCTCACAACACACAGCTACCTTAAACTTTGACTTACAAATGTCTGCTAATCATTCAACCTTGACTTTTACTGGTGCTTTTAACTGTGCTATTCACTCCCCCATCTTAATCAGTTTAGTTGGCATGAAGAAAAGACATCAAGTTAGTAAAATATACAAAAAATGAAATTTTTTAGAAATATTTCATCTCCACGATTGTGTCAAATCTTTGTTTTAGTGGAGACCTATAGGAGGGATATAGGCGTGGGAGATGAAAATAGTTTGCATGGACCAAATCAGACAAGTAGTGGTTAGAAGGAAGATTTCATACCATTTTTTGAGCAAAACTGACAAATAAAAAGTGCTAAACTAGTGAAAGCATTGACGTGGTACACAACACCCACTCACAACAGCGCAAAAAGAAGACCACATGTTACTGCAACACGACATTCCCAATTTTATCGGTTAGGATCTCTTGTTACAAACCAAATGCAATGTTTCTCACTTCATCCATGTCTTGGATACTTGGATAGTCAACGATTTGACCACACGGATTAATTATCTCGCACAACAGGACACTCGTCAGTCGTAGAAAATGACTTTCATCTCCAACTAATTTACTGCCTTCCTTCAACCCTTCAAATCATTCAAGGCATTTTGACTCATTCAAATCTTTATACATGTAAAGCAGTTTAAATCATCTGAAAATTTTCTTAAAATTTTTTTTTTCAATTATTCACAAAAATTTATGTTAATAACTTCTTGACTTCATTTAAATTAGTAACAAAAACACACAAAATTGCTTTTACAAAAACAACTGTTAACTCCACAAAGAGTTGGTGTAACAACAATCAACAGTTGGTTACTTGTGAGATTTTGTTTGTAACAGTGACGGCAACCGCACTGCATAATTCATATAGGCATAGGACTTTTTGATCAGATCTCACATATTTGTTTGACTCGGGATGGGGAAATGGCAAAACCCTTTTAATAGGTGAGTCTAGTCTGCACCCCGAGCAGGGTTTTTAGAAATATGTAGGCCTATTAATGATTTGACTTTTAAACAGTTTGTTCTGATCAATAATGACATTTTAGTTTAAAACTAATGAATACATAATACATCAAAAATAATATTTCATCTAACAGAAATGTCTGATGAAATACTATTAAAAAAACTCATGAAAGCTTTGTTTACAAACAACTTATATAAAATGTATGGACTGTTTTCAGAATGACATTTGTATGGAAGTCTAGCACAGCTGTCTTTCCTTCCCTCTACTTATCTACCGTTGGCAACGCGAGTCAGAAAGCTAAACAGCTTAGAGGCCAAATAAGAGAAGGATTTAGAGTGATGAAAAAGTTAAACAAGACTGCTCTCAATATTCCTTACATCACCTTTAATTATTATGAGAAAGGTGTAATAAGAGATGTAAGTATGGAGACTTAAATTATTAAAATAATAAAAATAACCTATATAATATTAATACCAATGAATGTTCGTAATAGATGTTGAAATAATACAGAGTTGTTTATTCTTCTTTCTTCAAAGTTCAGATGAGTCTTGGGTCATCACATTTTTAGCTACAGAGAAACCCTGATTATATATCGTCGTAGATAATTATAAATGTAATTTGAGTTTATTTGGTTTCCTCTCACTGTGACCTAAACGGATCTTTTGAAACTACCCGGTAGCAAACAGATAAGCATGAGCTTCTATGAAATTCAGTCCATTTTAGGAGTCACATTCCTTCGCTCTTGTAAACATGAGCAGGGGAGAATATAGCCCACTTATGAAAATTATAGCTACCAAATAGTAGGTATTATGTTATATCAAACAGTCATGGCTGAAGTCCACTATATCCTTATCATTGAGTTACTAGTTTTCTCAACAATATCCATAGAGTATCAGTACATTATTACGGTTCAGTTATGACTGTGAGTAACAACTACAAAGTTAACAGTTTCATGGGAAATATATTGTTTTAATGTGACTAGTGAACAAAATCAGCCAATACAATGAGAGAGGAGACATACCTGTGTACAAAGAGTTCTACGCAAATGGTCCTTACACCAACTCAGGATCAGATGACGTACATATGGAAAAATAAGAAAATATGAGCATGGTGTGATAACAGTATTTCTAGGAATAGCCGCAGTATAGCTGGCAGAATTGCTCACTAAATTTGAATACAGCAGAACCTCGATAATTCGAGCTACAGTAGACTCCCTCTTAACTAGCCACCTCGGGACCGAGACCATGGCCGGTTAAACCAACGTGCCCTTAAACTCTTTAAAATACAGTTTTCAATAGAATATACTGTACATAATAAGTTGAAAAATAATTCTAAAAATATTACTGTATTAAATTTATAACCTAACTACTCACCCCAGAATTTGTTTCTCTGGCGTATAAAAACAAAACACATCAAAACACTGTTTGCTAAAAACACAAAACTTTAATTGGCACACCACACAATATAAAACGTTGTTAATACAAATTAGAACAAATAAAATATAGGACTATAGTACACTGTTAAATGGTTTCTGATTAGTTTTTAAAGTAATCGTCAATTTTCTTTTGTTTCTTCGTATCAATTGCTCTTTTGAATGCGTAGTCACGCCATTTTTTACAAACATTATGTCGGCCGGTGTTGATACGTCTTGTTGTTCAATATAAGAAGTGATAAGTTCTAGTGCACTTTTTGCTTCCGTATGATTCACTCTTTCAATATTTTCACCCTCTTCTTCATCTTCTTCTTCTCCATTTCCAACATCTTCGGTTGCAACAACCGCTTGTATGATTTCATCGTCAGTGAAAAATTCATTTTCAAGATTTTCATCGGCTGTCATCCACTCATTCACATCTTCTACAGTCATCGTATCACACAGAGATATGGTTTTCAAACCAGTAACTATATGTTCGTCGTTAGGTTCCGTTGCATTCTCAACGGCAGCTGGATTGTCGTCTTTATTACTCTCAATTGCATTCATGACGTCTGGCCAGATTTTCCTCCAAGCTTTGACAAATGTCGTATTCGGCATTTCTTCGTAGGCTTTAGCTAACATATAAATCACATCTTTGATGTTAATGGTCTTTAAAGTGGAAATTAGTCCAATGTCTCTATCATCATCCATCTTTGACAGTATTTCTGATAGGAGTTTGTGTCTGTACCGTTTTTTCAGGCTTGCAATCACGTCTTGGTCCATAGGCTGCATTACGCTTGTTGTGTGGGGACGTAGGTAATAAAGATGAATATCCTCTGTATCATCACACTGGAGCTCCTCCTCCGGATGTGTCGGGGCATTGTCAAGGACTAAAACAGCCTTAATTGGCATTTTCAAACTTTGTAGGTGTTTCTTAACACAAGGTACAAACTCTGTCACAAACCATTCTCTAAATAAATAAATATCCATCCATGCTGATTTCTGTGCACAATAGTATACAGGAAGAGACGATATGTTTATATTTTTGAAAGCACGGGGCTTCATCGCCTTTCCAATCACAAAAAGTGGAAGTTTATGTGTTCCAGCGGCATTGCAACAAACGCCTACAGTTATTCTTTCTTTGTTGGTTTTAAAACCAGCGGCAGATTTTTCCTGACTTCCGGCGAATGTTTTCTGAGGAAGCAACTTAAAGTTTAGGCCCGTTTCGTCCATGTTATATATTTGTTCTGGATGTAACTCTCTCCTTCTTATGTATTCTTGGAATTTTGTTGGTAATTCTGCTGCTGCAGTTGTGTCTGCCGACAGTTTTTCACCACATATGCCTATAAAGTGAACCCCGTGTCGCTTCTTAAAACGAGTAAGCCACCCATCACTAGCTACAAAATGGCCCCCGTTTTCAATTTTCGAATGAAGTAAAATAGCTTTCTCCTTTAAAATAGTCCCACTTAACGGCGTTCCTCTGCGGCGTTCTTGTTGAAACCATAACCAAAGTGCGTCGTCTACCAACTCATTTGTCGGTTTACGAAGTGTGCATCGCGTTGAAAGTATTTTATTTGACTCCACTTGAGTACAAAAGTCCTGGAGGGATTTCTGATTTTTTCGCCAGTCGTTTACAGTACTTTTACCCACATTTAGTTCATTACAAATTTTTTTCACTGATTCACCTTTGGCGATGTGTTCAAGGGCATTTAGTTTTTGTTCAATGGTTACAACATTACGTTTACGTTTGTCACTCATACTGTATTTTCACGAAAACGAAACACGAGCACAAAACATGAGCACATCCGTTCTCCGCGAGAGTCACAAATAAACTAATGTACTGTAAATGAATTCGGGAGGTAAACGGACGCATCAGGCCTATGATGTAACCTTGAGTTGAAGCTCAGATAAACAACAGCGTTTCCTGTCACCCATTTCCGCGAAACACGACCGGTTACTGCGATGCTTTGTTATAAAATAGCCGGTTAAAAGGAAGTCGATTTCCTGACAGGGTTGGCCGGTTAATGCGGCGGCCGGTTGAAAGGTGGCCGGTTAAGAGGGAGTCTACTGTAATTGGGGCCGACTGTACTTCGAACTATAAAAAATTCGGAATACACGGAGAAATGTACCTAAATAAATAATACTATATTTTTTAATATTTTAATTAGTCGAAATATAAGAACATTTAATAGTAGAAAATGTTTTGATTTTATCTCTATTACGGCGTCATTCCCCTGCAGTTACTTCACCGACACCGTACTCAGCTGCAAGTTTCTTCATGGTTTCACCATTTTCTAGTCTTTTCAAGGCATCTAATTCAATTTTAATTTGCACAAATTTTCTTGTAGCTTTTCCACTCATCATTACAAAACACAATCAAAATGCAAACTTAAAAAACTAAAACACTTTTAACAAAAAACACTAAAAAATGCACTCGCTAATCGATAATGTTACACAACACCGATATGCGTAGCGCGCATACTTCCGTGGGAACTGGCAGTTTACTATTGAACTATTTTTAGAATAACAAGAGTGGGAGACTGTCAAGTATTTGGTGCATGTCGGAGCTGACATGAGATGCAAGCGGTGTCGGCAAGACCCAATTTTGACTCATTACCTACCTGCAAGTTGTGGTGTGTCGCCAAGCCCGCCAAGTGAAAGCAAGCCAGCCACTTGTCACCTTCAAGAGACTAGTTGGCATTTTAAACCTGCAATGGGGCGGCGGTAACAAAGTAATTTTGCAGACGAGCTACAATCGATGTTTAAAATAACAAAAAAAGCTGTTTTTAATTTTGCAAGCACAGCTCGAAATACCGAGACCCTCGAACTACTGTGACTTGAATTATCGAGGTTCAACTGTACCTGCAATGGTGCCTAAATGCCTAGGTCAGGGATGTGCCAAGAAACACATCATTATTATGACGTATAACACAGCTGCATAGAGGCTGTGTGTTCTCACAAATAATCTTCTCTATTGATATTATTTTTATTTTTTCCGCTTACACACTTCCTCAGCAAGGGATATTTAATTAAATTACAAGTGAAAAAACATAGACCAAACATTATCACCACTGTAGGCTGCAAAATAAGAATTAAGATTGTCTTCAATGTCTTATACACGAGGTAGTCAGTCTGTTGGTTCAATAATTGCAGTATAAACCGTACAAGTGAGATAACATCGACCAATATCGGTAGATATCAGGGTAGTTCAGATGGTTAGAGCGTCAGGACGGAAACCTGAAGGTCCCGGGTTCAACTCCCGGTCTTGGTCTATGTTTTTTCACTTGTAATTTAATTAATTCTCTATTGAAGTAAGACTGATACCACCAGCGATTGGTTAACCTCTCTGCTCTTAACCAGGTTCAACTATGGATGATTACTGGTCACTGGGGATTTGAGGAAAATATAGAAGAGCTTGTAAAGAAATGAGCTCAGAACCCTTTCCTGGGCCCAGAACAAGACTTTATAAGTAAAAATGCAGCGAGGTCAAGTTGGAAATTAGTATATCAATGGAGATAATTCGGGATACTGAACTAATCTAATTAACACTTTGAGGGGTGTCTTATTTTATGCTTAAAGAGTAATCACGTTAAATGACGTTCCAGGTTGCCATGGGAACGAGTTTCTACTACGACTCAAATAGTTGGTTATTTCACCACTAGAGTGTAGATATGTATACTGTAAAAGTGTCTTTGTTAATATTTGCTACTTTATTCTGCTAGAATGAGCGGGCATGACATTATGTACACGAGACTGCCACGTCGTTTTGTTTGCTTCTTTCTTCTGTCCCGTGGGTTTCTCACTTTTTTGACACTTTACTTGTGAGCTGCTTGTTTTTTTATAACTGAATTTTTATAATAAATTAAAACTATTTTTCTAAGTCTGATTGTTCCTAGTTTGTGAGAAAAAGATCATGTCATATAATGTGATTACTTAACCTAACCTCGATTTTTCAATCATTTAAAGCAATAAATATATTAAAATCATTTATAGTAAACTATATTTAATAATTGTGATTTAAACAAATTCTTACTCTGGAAGCATGTCTAAATTTGAGATCTTCCACTCCTATGAGGAACAAATGAAATCACGTTATATGGAGTGATTACTCCTCCAAGGGTTTAAACAAAGTAGGCAATAAAGGATAATCAGAGCTTCCAAGCAGGTCACAGAGTGTTTAATCTAGAGCAGTTCAAAATGCAACATCCATTGAAAGTGCAAAGCATCGGTTGTTGTACTGTAAAACAATTGAGTACGGTATAAAAGACTATCGATCTTTTTCCTACTTAACGTACTTGATACAATCAAAACCAGAACTAAGGTTACTGGATTAAACAGAAAGTAAGTGTACCACAAGTATTTAGGCTCAGTTTTCTTCCAAAATTGGAAACCCCTATTATCAACTTGAATTAATTATTGTTGAATGTTTTTATCTTTTATATTTGAAAATGCTATAAACCTATATATTTCCTAACACCAGATATTTCACTTAGTAATTAATTAGGTTATTAAAGTATAATGGCTAAATATTTCCTGATGTTCAAAAATTAGGTCCTCGAAAGAATGTACAACAAAGCCTGTCTCATTTTCAATCAAAGATCTACTATTCCCTCTTCATGACTAGCAAATTACTAAATTTCCAAAACTTTAATTTTGGCAAAATAAAAATGTTTCAAATGTTCATAAAGAACAAATAAGTTTTCAGTACCAAAAAATAACAAAATCTACCTTAAAATGGTTAAGAGCAAGTAAAGAAGTGTGTTGAATTTGAGCCAATAGCATATAAGTTTGGCTTTATTAAGTCTTTGGTACCCTCTATAAATTAGTTCTGCTTGAAACTGCTGCCTAATATGTTAGTAATCACTAATTTTGAAATATTGTTGTATTACATTAGGGCACATATTTGTATAGTTAGGTTCTAAATTAAATTAAAATCAACATAGACTTGTAGATTGTTGCAGAACCTGTTTTCCTACATTTAAAAATATTCAAAATATCATTTACTGATTAATATTAACTCTGTATTCAGGAGGATTTAAAGATTTCACTAGAAGTACCAAAACAAGAAGGTGCAGATGGTGTGGCCATGTGGGGAGCTTCCGCAGACTTCAACAGTGAGGAAAAATGTCTTACATTTAAAAAATATTTAGACACAAAAATGGGTCCAGCTGTCAAAAGAGTTGTCCAGACAAAATAGAATAAAAAACACCAATATTTCGTCATAATATTGTTAAATTGACGATTGTAAAATTAATTTTAGAGGAAATATAAAATGTATTATGAGTTTTATGTATTATAAATGAATAAAAAAAAAGATTGCAAAGCAAAGATATTAATGTCAAGTTATTCATTTCCCGAATATAATCACGGTTCCACACTTCTTATTGGAAAATGTTATACGGGGTGGTTTTTTTAAAGTGTGTAACCATTAGGATCTCAAAAACTATTGATTTACAGTCAAGACTAAATAACGCGGAACTTCATCTTAGTTGATGTGGGCATTTTATAAAATGGTGGACAACTTTAAAATTTCCTATGGAAACAATAGATTTTTTTTAAATATTTGGGTTTTTTAGGTAACTTTAAAGGTCTATTTACACAGGTCCTTGCAGGGCCGGATTTCTAAATAGCCTGAGTAGGCTGCTGCCTAGAGCGGCAAATGTTAAGGCACAGCGATTAGGCATTTTTTACTGAAAATAAACCCTTTGGACTTTATTTAACAGCAGAAAATATTTATATGTAGCTAGCTAATGTATAGCTTACAAAAATATGATACTTGAAAATTTGTTTCACTCTTCCTACTTTCTATAAACTAATATGAATTCACAGCACCCAATCTTGTTAAATAGTTTTCATGTAGCCTTATTTGATCTGTGGAATTAGCCATGGATAGAACAATAAATATAAACTACGAAAAAGACAGCAAAAGAAATAAGTCAAAAAGGAATGTTTGGCCTAATGAAGATCTAAGTGGAGAAATAAAACATGCCGGAAGAGATGACCTAAGAATAAATATGTTTTATTTATAATAGACTCTTTTATTGGTGAGTTCAAGAAGAGACGAATAGCCTATAACAAGTTTCAAGACAGGTTTTACTTCTTATCTCAGTTATAAAAAACAAAGAAGGTCGAGGAATTAAAGGAAAAAGGCAACTAATCTCTACCACACCTATACTCATGACTTGGATTCTGATTTCGTTGAAGAGTGCATCCATTTCCAAAAGTAACGTGCTGCAGGTGCAGAAATTGAGCACTCAGCAGAAAAATCGTTCCAAGGAATTTCAAAATTTCTCCGATGTAATTCCCTAGAAGATGTGAACCCGCGAACTTGGACATCGTACTAAGAATAAGCAAGTGCATACCTGCTACAAATTGTGCTGAAGATCGTAGTTTTCCTGCCTCAGAATGGTTAAATCTATCTACGAACCAGCATTTCTGAAGAAGGGTTAAACTCACTTTCTTTACTGTGTATTCAGGCAAAAACCACAAAAACACTTTTGCATGAGCTTGCTCTTAAAAAATTCCGCAGTAAAGTGATGTAAATTTTAAGACGAATGAGGTGCAAAATGTAATTCCTATGTGGGTTGTTTAATTTGTTTGTTTATCAAATTTTGTTTGTTTTGGTAGATGTGCTTTATTTTTAATACAAACAATAAACCAATAATTTTAGATATTTTAACTACATTATCCTTATCCAGTAGGAGTTAATTGAATAAGTGCAGTACTTTATTTATGCAAAACATAGAGTTTGTGTTATGGTAAAACCATAAATTATGGAAAAAACTCATGAATTTTATAAATTTACCAAAGTTTATAAAGTGGTTGTTAATATATTATAATAATTTAGACAGATTTACTTTAGGACCAATCGTAATCTTTTATCTAATTTACAATATTAAAATTCCCTTAGTAAACCTATTTTGTATTACCATGTACATTCATAATAATAGAATCAATGCAAAAACAATAAATCTAAAACGAAAAATCTAGGCCTAACCTTTAAAACCAAAAATATGTAAGTATGTTTTAGATTTAGTAGCTCATAATCTCATTTGAGATATTTGTGTTAAGTTATTTTGTGAAATGACCAGCTTAAAATAACCTAATTTGATTGAAATCCCGTTTGTAATATTCAATTAGGTGTGGGAGCGTAATAAATTCCAATAATAAGCAATACTTTTGTCAATGGCCAATCCAAAGTTTGAGTTAATCTTTGCAGGTAGCAGCACATTACGGAACAGATTAGAAACTGCAATATTCAATTAAGCATGTAGGTAGCAGCACCTCCCGGGATAATAATACTAATTACAGTAGCAATATTTTATAATAATAAACCCAAAGTTTAATAAAATCTTTGCAGATAGCAGCAAATTACGGTCCAGATCTGAGAAACTTAACTGCGTAAGTCACTGTAGGATTACGAACGTGCAGCGCTTTCTAGTAGTTAAAGTATCAACTACAATCAACATGATTTCAACATTTGGCAGAATCATTGTCAAAATAAACCAGCAAAAATACTTACCTAATTTTCCTCAGTGAGGCAGCACTTTTTTTGTCCCGCCTCACTGAGAAAAATGACAGAATTCCGGAATTATTACTGTTGTATCCGTAAGGTGCTGTCACCTGGTAGATAAAAGTAAAACTATTTATAATTATTTTGCTACAGGTTGGAAAGTGCTGCTACCAGCTTTGAAATTGTGAATTATTATTTATTCCTACAGTTATTGTAGCGCTTTCTAGTAGTTAAAGTAACAACTACGACCAACAGGATTTCAATATTTGGCAGAACCATTGTCAAAATAGATCAGCGAAAATAGTAACAATCTTTTCCTCAGTGAGACAGCACTTCTTTTGTCCCGCCTCACTGAGAAAAATGACAGAGCACTGAGATTAAAACTGTTGTATCCGTAAGGTGCTGTCACCTGGTAGATAAATTTAAAACTATTTATAATTATTTTGCTACAGGCCGGAAAGTGCTGCCACCAACTTTAAAATTGTGAACTATTATTAAATATTATTTTGTTCTAATAAGATATTTTGATAGATTACTTTATAACAAATAAATAAATTATTACTGTTAAATTATTGTCCCGTAAGGTGCTTCCACCTATGACTTACTTTTATAATAACATATTCCTATTAATTTAAGTAACTGTAAAAAACATTTAATTTCTTAAGGCAGATTGAATTATTTTATTATTTAACCACAAGTTGTAGTAGTACTATAAATTATTATTTCCATTCAAAATATAGGTTAGTTTACAGTCTAAGAACATTTTTAGTGTCACTAGCCTCAAAAACAGAACTAAACAGTTTGACTTTTCTAACGAATCTTAAAAGACGTTTGTAAAAAAAGTTAAATGAAACTAATGTACCTATTTTGTACCAATTAATTCTGTAGTTGTATAAACCGAATCTAAATACACAACTAAAGGAGGTGGCAAAGGGGATAAAGCCTATAGGAGGCAAACTCCTAAATCAGGCCCTGACCTGGTGATTTTTAATTTAGTTTTTTTGTTTTTAGGCGGTTAATGCACTTACAACGCAGACCTCTCGTTAGAGAAAAGGTACTAAAACACAGGCACAAGAGTGTATCCGCCGACCTCTCTTGAGATGGCAATACAACACTCCTGTACCATGCGTAACGTACAGAGACACTGCATGCATCACTGGGAAGGAAGGAGCATCAGCAGCATCTAGGTGCTATTCCCTAAAGACTGCTAAATCAATCTGAAACTCACTTAATAGAAAAGAAGGCAAACTGGTTAGTGTTAATCTTGATGGAGTCGCAGTGTGAAGAAAACTATGGCGGGTCGTCCAGGCTGGCGGCAGGGAACTTTTAAATGTACACACTAAACAATTCTAAAACAGTTATTCTTTACTAGAATGCGTTGTTGGGTCAAATTTTGTAAAACTCAATGTTTTAATGTTAAAATGTTTAAAACTCAATGGAGTTAAAAGTTGCATATCAGTTCTGTAAAGTGCTATCATCTGGGGATTAAAAATATATTATTCAGCAAATATTTGTTGTTTTTGTAACAAGAATGTGCTGTTATATCAAATATTTATTTATGATTTCTGATCAGTTCTATCAAGTGCTGAACTCTTTTCCCTTTTAGTTGAACTTTACTGGTTGAATTTACTGGCTACCTAGTACATAAAATAATACAAATTTTTATTGTTTTTTGTCCCCATACAATTTTGTTTTTATAGGTTAAGGCCTACTTTTCCTTTCTATAACCAAGGAAATATCTTGTTTAACGTTAGTTACAAAATAGTGAGATATTTTCATATGTTGTATTTTGTGAATTAAATAACCTTATTATTACTGGCCCTAAGTATGTTTTCCAAGATACAAACCAAAGAAATTAGGTGTTTCTTTGCAATTTATAAAATGTTGCGCTTCAACATTTTAAGGTAACAATTTGACTTTTGGTTTTCACAGGTTTTATTGCATCAAAAGAAGCGGGTGGTTATTTAAATTTTTTTTTTGGTTTAACGTCTTGAAATAGTAAGTACTATAATTTTTCAAAAATATGAATTATTACACTGCGAGTTGTAGGCAATTTAGGTAAAACTGGTACTCAATGTAAGATCTTTTTCAAAAACTGTATAACTTAGCGACTATAAAAAAGAAAGTTATGAAATATATTATTAATTATATGTAAAAGTACTGTATACATCTTAATGGAACACTTTCAAAATTTAAATATGTTGTAAGATAAAATTTTCAAGAAAATAATTACAGGAGATTAGAGATTTTTAAAATATATATTTTTGGGCACAATGTATTACCGCTATGGAAATTAAAATATACACAATTTTGTGGATAGTAACACTATGCATTTCGTTTTTGAATAACACTTGTAATTATACTTCACCTTTTTGTGGTTTCCAAAAAAAATTTGTTTCATTTAAGATTATCGCCCACAATGGAACGAAATGCTTGGTTCCCTTAACTTGGCTTTTTCACCCAGATATTCCCCTATATTCATTTCAATGGATATAATGATATACTATTATTACCTAAAATACTTACTAAAAATGTTTTCTATAATCTTGAACCATTTAAAAACTAAGATGTTTTTCAGTTTTCATTTAATGAATCGGATTTGATGTGAAAGAAATGGGAGGAGTAAAGGCTAATAGAAGATAATGAGAAGGCATTTCCAAAAACTTTTGCCATGAGAAAAGTAGCAAAGTGTAAATCCAGCCCTGTAAAGGAGGGCTGTTTTAGAATTATTGTAATAAATACTCCTCCACAAAGTATATATATAACTAGATTAGGCAGTTATGAATTTGTATGTGTCGAGTTTTGTTAAATATAAGACTAAATATTACGTAAAAATATAATTATATATAATTTGTTGTTACATTTGCATACTGTTTGCTAGATTTATTAACATGCAATCTTGATCACTGGTTACATAGTATTGTAATTTGTCTTGTAGTAGAAGGAATTATTTAATTTAATTAGTTTGGCTTAAGAAAATATTAATTGGTTTCTTAAAATATTATAAGCTTACTACTCTCACAACAGCATTCCACCCACCTTCAGTGAGACTGTCACCAATCCCAGCAAGACTGATAACCAAATTCCACCCGCACATGGGCTGAACACTGCCATAATTCACATTTTTTAATATTCCACAGATGGACTTATACTAAAAATAATATAGTATATTCTATAAGTGACAATTGTTTTTTTTTTTACAAATCCAAATTAGTATTATTCTATAAATGTTAAAAATTCTTCAAACCCACAAAGCATGGTATTGTATATTATGATAGCCATGACAATTAAGTTTTCATAGAATACATAAATTGAAAAAAGTTTTAAATACGAAAAGGACTCGCTCAGAAAGGGGTTTTGCCAATTCCATGTTTCCGCTAAAATCGTGAAAAACTCAAATTAACAGCTTTATTTCTTCCAAACACTAACAAACTCATAACTTGTTTGATTCTAGAGTATAATATACAATTTTTTTTCAAATACAATTTAACCACAAAAATCGCAAACAAACCAAGGGAAATAAACCATAGCGAAGCACAGGCTTTCAGCTAGTACAAATTGATAAATAAAAAAGCACGGAGTAGGAAAAACTGTGGGACTGGCTTGGTCCTATAAATTTGACAAGTCATTACAGACTACGGTATACCTTCTGCTACATCTATATCTCAAATAAATCTCCTATAGCGAAGAGATCCAGTCACAAATCCTGCTTAACAATCCGTTTACATCTATAATATATACACCAGATCCACCACGCTGCTCTTATCGTTACACTCCTTACCCTCCGATATAATCACACACATAATCATGTTAAAAGTTACAGCAAAACAACTTGCAAACACGCACCAGTTGTTAAAGCAATACAAACACAAATTATTAGGTTATGTAAACTTGACATTCTATAATGCACATTTGAAGCTGAATTTATCACTGAATTTTGTAGAGTTTAAATTAGCTTACAGAGAGCTTTAGAGGATGTCATAAATTATATTAATAACTCTGATTTTATAATATTTCAGTGCACATCAATCAAGATAAAACAATCCAACTGCATGTTTTGTTTATAAATATAACCTACTAGCTGGCCCGGTCCGGCTTTGCACGGATATACAAATCAAAGTTAAATGTAGATTAACCAAAAAAATGTATCAATAAATATATTATGTACTATGTATTTATTATGGGAATTTTTGACCCTCCCAAACCCCCTCTAAAATTTTCAATTTTTTGAAAATCTTTCTTAGCAAGCACCTAGGGCCCTAGAGGACGGTACATATCAAATTTCATCCCAATCCAATCGGTGGTTTTTTTAGTAACTTTGACCCCCCCCCCCCAAACATTTCAAATTTTTTTAAAACCTTTCTTAGCGAATATCCAGGACCCTAGAGGAAGCTACATACCAAATTTCATTCCAATCCATTCGGTGGTTTTTGAGATTACGCGATGAGTGAGTCAGTGAGTGGTATTTGGATTTTATATATATAGATATAGGACCTGCTAAAGGCAAATCACAGATACAAAAAATTGTACAAAAATCACAGATTTTGTTACCAACTACATCCTATATTAAAATACTTGTTACCTACCTTCACAAATTTTCAAACATTTTTGTTTTCTTCAACACTGTAAATTCACTATAACAAATAATTTATACAACAACCATAATGTTTTAATAATCAGGAACAATTACATGTTTTATAATTTACAAAATTGTATTATAAACTCAATGACAACTGGTAATAAAGTTACAAAACTGAATAATTTATTTTAAAAGAAAATAATGGTATAAGTATTTCTTCAGAAAAAAGTTTAACAAATGAGCTTCAGCAAAAATATTTTAAAAATTTAAGTTACAAATAATTTAAGTTGACGTATCTTCACTTCGACTTCTTACTGGATTATTAATGACCATATCTGAAAAAAGGAAATTTATTATTAAAATATTGTTCAAGTAAGCAATAAATAAGAAAGTAAATTATTTGAGTCCTGATTTCTATTATTATTAATACAGCCAATAATTACTGGCAACATTAAAAAATATTTATAACAGTTTGTGTTTCCCAAAATTGAACCACTAGACTTTTTCATGAGGGGATTTGAAATTATTTTTTTATAGTAAAAATCCAAGACATGAACCATCTTTGAGGTTGTATTACATTGTACCTCGGTAAGCCAACTGGTCCGACCATGCTGCCAACAAAATTGTCTACACTAAAAAAAAAGAGAAAAAAGTGCTACACTCAAATCTGTACTTGTCTGTAAGTCACCATCTGTGACATTCAGTCAGTTTGCACTTGGCCATCAACAAATGTGTCACCAGGTTTTGTTTGCATATGTACACACAAAACAAGTTGTGCAATTATTCAAATGAAAAATAAATTTTCAGTACTGTTGTAGGCATAGTGTGTATGATTTTATTAGGTTAACAACAAAGCATAAACATGTTAAACATTCTTTGGTGGTGAAATTTAAAGTTTTTGAAAGGTTAGATAAAGGCAAGTCCCTTCATAACAGATAACTTTTTAAACCCAAATCATTTTATCCATGATCAAATCAAGAATCAAATTATAATTTTGATACTGTCACAAATTACAGATTTGATACAAATTTTGATAATGTCATGATACAAAAAAATATTCTTCAACAGTTAAGAGAGATAGGCTACATAAATCTATCTCACTTTTATTCAACTTTACTTAGGCTAATAATGTTGGAAAGCCTTAAGTATTCTACAAAATAATAATTAATTAATAACTTACTTTTGGAACTCCCATTCCCTGTTGTCTAGAGGGCATACTTGACGTGTTTTCAACCATCGGGAAATACAGTGAAAATGAAATGCATGCTGTTGACAAAAAAATTCTAATTAATAATTAGGTTCACAATTAACAATATTGATCATAAATGTATCGAAACAACAAACAATATATCTAGATCAAATAACAAAATATTGTTATCTAACAGCAAGAGAAATAAAATTTAATGTACCTAACACTTAAATATTTTTTTCTAAATTTAGTTAGATCTTGCAAAACTGATATTATCACCATCTAAATATTTTGTTTTATAGTTTCTATCAACTACAATGAATAGAATTTTGGTACTTTTCCATTTTATATATGATCAAAATCAATAATAATCGATAACAATAAAATTTTAGGTTAGAGCTAGACTAAGGTTAGGTTCAACACAACATGGTTTTTGAATGTATTCATATTCATTGTCACAACTTAGCAAATTAAGAAGCAGTTAATTATTCTTCACAACCTAATGAATTTTTAGGTTAGGTAAAAAAATCAAAAGCAAAAAATGTAAAAACAAAAACAAATTATCTCAGAAATTAGTAAAACACTTATTGTACTATATATAATGTGCGTGAATGTATTTGTCATGTTTATATTTTAATAATGTGTTTAGTGTTAAATATAAACTTGAAGGCAGATTTCACAGTGGCAGTTCTGGCAACCATCTAAAATAAAAATGTTATTTAGAAGTTAAACACAATTATTTATTAAATTAACTTTGAGGTTATAATTAATGATTCACTTGTTAAAGGGTTTTCAAGCATTAAAAAGTTGACTGAGACAATTTTAATTTGTTGTGAAACATTCATATTGTGCTTATTAAAAATGGGTGAACTACTACATTTTCTTGTTTAAAATAGTTCCTCAGTTTTTGTTCTCTGTCAACCCTCAAAAACGTTATCCAAACCTAGAATCAAAGGTTGTTTACGAATTTGATAACTTTTTCATTTATTGAAAACCTTTCCTTTCAACTATTTCTTGATTTTAGAGATAGCCAGAAGTCAAACAGAGCAAAGTCGAGGATGTAAGGAGGATCCGTGGAGAAGCGGAAAGAAGGTTCGCAGCTGTTCGCCGGCAATAAGACAACATTTTCCGAGATAAATTTAAACAGGAACGGCGTAAACATAGTCCCTGACCGCAGGACATACTGGTTGAGCGTCAAAGGACAGCTGGGAGACTCCTGGATTCCTTTGGATACTTTTTGTAGGAGCGCGTGCAGTAACTAGTATGTTAAACATGGTACGACAACACATTTACTGGTTTCGTTTTGGGAGAACAGTAGAAATTCCCTTCGAGTCAAAACATCTTCACAACATTTTACATATACGGCCTAGTATGTCATAAGAAGCTTCCTCTGAGAGTGTTTTTTAGCAGTTTCTTCCGGTAATCTTTCAGAATCATATGCAATGCCAACCATAAAATGCCCCAGATATGTTGTACGAGAGGGATTACCAAACTGGTATGTGAAACGTTGATGGTCTAAGATTATCATCATTACCTTCCCTGTACTCTTAACAACTTTGGGATTATTTGGAGTTGCTGAACTGGAGACCTTTATTCTTTGTAAACGTTGCTGTTCTTATCTTGGTCTTAATGAAACATCAAATACACTTTGACAATATTGTTAGTGAAAAGTTTTCTCGTTTTGCAATTCTTGGCAGACTACATCCTAATAATCCATTTGGTCAGGTAATAACAAATAGGGAACCTAAACGACATACAAGTGTTTTCATCACCAAATCTTCCATAAGTATAGTCAGAGCACTTCTATAAGAGACATTCAACATTCCAGCTAAACACTTTTACAAGGATTTTCTATTACTATGACAGAAGTTGTACCCACTAAATCAGTATAAGAGATGTCAATTGTTGACCTACCTAATGTTATCTTTAACATTTTCTTCAGTGATATATTTTTGCCCTGAATTGTTTTCCATAATTACTTAAAGGCAAAAAACAGACTTGTTTACAAACAAAACTACTACGGCTTCTTTAGAAATCAGTTGCATTGTTAAGGCTGGTATACACGGTGACATTTTAATGTCGACACTGAGTGTATACATTGAATGTCTCTGTCTATGACACTCGATTGCGACACTTGTGACAGTGTCGAAGTAATCATCGTATGTACAGGTCATATCAGAGTGTCTCTCAGAGTGTATTAAGTTACGAGCAAGCAGAAACTTTTCGCTAGAGCGCCAGTGAAAACATGACTCGTTTGTGGTTAAAAGAAGAAACCGAATCATTAATTTTACATGTTGAGGGACTACCATAACTCTGGTATGTTACCAGTACAGATTGTAAAAACAAAGTAAAAAAGAACCGCTGCTTTGAAAAATTTGGTTGTGCATTTGGTACACAGAAAACTGCACATATAAGAACCTAGTTAAATAATGAATAAGTTATAAGAAAAATTAAAACGCACGTTAGAAATAAAAAAATAAAATAATTATAAGCACCAAGTCGTTGTTTTACTTTCTCATTGTCTATATGTATACAAAGCTAGAGTGAAAACTATTCGATCGATTTCAACCGAATTTGCACCAAACATGTCAAGTAGGCTTGTGTAGATGCACGAAAAATGGTTTGAAAATTTTTGAAAAACAACCCCCTTTTTAGCAAAAAAAACCCCAAAAAATGGGTTATTTTTTTATAAAAAAACGGCTCTAACGATTTTGATAAAATTTGGCTTATTTGTAGCTTTTAATGTAGTACCCTACCATATGCAAAAAACCGTAACTTTCTAAAAATTCTCGTTTAGCTAATAATAATAATAATAATAATGACTGATTTTTGGAGGTTTTTTGGCCATAGAGGGGGTTGTTTTTCAAAATTTTTCAAAACCTTTTTTTGTGTATCTATACAGGCCTAATTGACGTGTTTGGTGCAAATTTGTTCGAAATTTGTTTCTGTCTAGATAATAATAATATTTATTAGTTAATCTCCTACTTTAATAAATCACCTCTCTTACCACACCTATAATTATGAAGTTACAGTGAATCTGTTTAATAATTTAAATATGTTTGTGAGAAAGTATGTGCCAGTTTCTGGTACCGTTTATTTGATTAGCCCTTGTATAATGTAAAATTAATTCAACCAATAACAAATCAAGACATTGTGAATTTAATGAGTGTAGGAGAAATGGATTATAACCCTATTCTGCTTTAGGCCTACTAATTTTTAAATCTAGTTATTACTGGCTTATTACATTGTAGACCAAATAAAACATCTTAAGACATGAAATTAAATCAATTTTGTTCACTTCAAACTTTTGACAATAACAAATTCTAAAAGTTCAATCTCTCATGGTCTGAACTGTAAACATACTATCTGTGATATATTCCTCCCTCAAAAAATAAATAGAAGAACAACTTTGAATTAACATAATAATTAAGATGTTCCTGATTTAAGCCACTAGTAAAAAATCAAAAAGATTAAATCAAACTTACATTACAGACTCCCCAAGCTACTGTACACTCTTCACTTGTTGCCGATGCCTGATTGGCCTGACACTCTATACATAAGTCCATAATGTGGTTTCGGCAAATAGCACAATTATCAACTACAATATCTGAAATAGTAATTCAAAAGTTAGGTTAAGTTATTGCACATTATATATAGTTGGCTTCATGCAACAAAATTAGTAAACATAATGTATCAAAATATTACTACAAAAATAAAAATAGTAAAAATTTCATTAAAATAAGCTTCTAGATTTTGAAAAATATTTTTTCTAGAATATTAAACATAAAAGAAGACATCAACCAATGCAACAGTTCAAAGTAAAGTAATCTTGGTTTTTTATAATATTCCCTAAACCTAAAGTATTTTTAAAATTTTTGCAATTTTGGAATGTATTATCTATAATATGAACACATCCAATACATTAACTTGGTGAAAATTTTACAAAATAACATCATTACAATAATCGAACTAGTGTCTATCATACATAGGCTATATGCCCTCAGTGTAACCATTCACTACACAATTTATCTGCAGTCCGCGGACTGTAGGCCAATTAGGCCCTAACTGATGTTAAATCTCGCCATAGACACACAATTCTCGAGCAGGATGAAACCGGCAGATTAGATGGACTGTCATTTATCTGTGTGTGTGTGTGTGCGTGGGCAAATTACTTAAAATCTGATCTGCAAACGAAATCTTTAGGTTAGTTGAAAGTTTTGTGACAGATTTACTTGTATTTCAAACGAAATGAGTGGTAAATCTGTACTTTTTTGATGGAATTTACAGACACTTACCAGCAAAATCCTTCTTTATGGAAAGCAAAATCAAAGGAAATTCAATTCAATTGAATGCTATAGGTAGTAGCATTTAGGATGGCACGTGGTTTGCGCAGAAGCAGTAATGCCCTTCTCCCTCCAACACCAGTCTTTGACGTTTTGTAAGAAAAATACAGTCTGTGTCAAATCCATCGATTAGAGGGCCGCCGAGCAATTTTTAGCATTGGACGCGCTTTCAATTACAAGCTTCTGCACAGTACTAGGATTATTTAAATAGGACAAATTTTATATATTTGTAATCTGCGTGATATGTTGCAACTAACAGTATAAATATCTTCCAGTTTAGTAAATGTTCGGAATTTATACAATAACAAATACTTCGATTTTTTAAATCGGAACATGAAAAAATAGTAAAGCATAAACTTTTTTTATTTTTAGGGTAGAAAGAAACTTCCAGCGGCAAAGTTGTAGAAAATTAGTTGATCTACATATTTTATTTCAAACATTTTTCAGTCAGATGTTTGGTTTGTCCACAAATCGCTTGCAAATAAGCGCAACCAATATTATCAGGATATAGTCTAATGTAAACATGTTGTTTTTTCTTTTTCTTATATCTGTAGTTAATTTATAATAATTAACTGAATTGAAGAGCGGGACAGTTAATTATTTAATGTAATGTAAATATATTGTTTTTTTCTTTTTTTATATCTATACAAAATTCATAAGAAACTACTTGAAGAGTTGGACAGTAAATTATTTAATGTAATGTAAATATACTATTTTTCTATTTACTTATATTTATAGTAAATTTATAATAAACTACTTTATAAGTAATAAAATAGCCTTTAATTTAAATCGTATTTTAAGCGTATTTAGTACATGTTTTATTTAAAATGTCTCGATATCATAAAGTAAATAAGCCAACATAACTAGGGTTGACTGTACAATGCCCCGCCTAAACTTAGGAGGGGAAGTGTGGTGGGATAGGTACTCTGTCTCACTCGCACTACCCGCCCTACGCGCCATCCTATATGATTTTATCTATACCAGTATGCCTTCAAGTTTGAAGACAGTACAATTAAATTATTAAATAAACTTGTTGAACTTACCGTCCAATAGTCCAATTTGGACTATTGGAATTGGACTATTGGACGGTAAGTTCAACAAGTTTATTTCATAAACAATAGTCGGTATCATGACGAACAGAAACAATAATAAATTAAATTACAATTAATACAATAATACATTAATACAATTATTCTGTTTCACCTCAACCAGCAATTCACTACCATCGACACACAATCAAGGCCTTTAAAAAATTATTGTGTTGCCTAAAAATTGATTATGCTTTATCTGATTTTATAAATTTGTTTATTCTTTTTAAAAATTCCAATTCTTTATTCTTTTAGCAAAATAACAAATTATTTTAATTTAAAATTTATAAAATTAGGATATAATTATTTTCTGATATTAAAAATAAATCTGGAAACATTAAAAATTTAATGTTAAATAATTTTTTTTATTATTTTTTTCCGCTTACACACTTCCTCAGCAAGGGATATTTAATTAAATTACAAGTGAAAAAACATAGACCAAGACCGGGAGTTGAACCCGGGACCTTCACGTTTCCGTCGTGATGCTCTGCCATCTGAACTACCCTGGATATCTACCAATATTGGTCGATGTTATCTCACTTGTACGGTTTTTTACTGCAATTATTGCTGAGGAAGCGTGTAAGCGGAAAAAAAAATAATAACACCACTGTAAACTGTGAAATAAGAATTGAGATTGTCTTCAATGTCGTATACACGAGGTATTCAATCTGTTAATTCAATAATTGCAGTAAAAAACCGTACAAGTGAGATAACATCGACCAATATCGGTAGATATCAGGGTAGCTCAGATGGCAGAGCATCAGGACGGAAACGTGAAGGTCCCGGGTAGTGATGTAAAACGCCTGGGCGTTTAAATGTCGGGGCAAATGCCCAAATAAACGCCCAAAATCCATAAGCGCCCGGGCGTTTATCCAGTTAAAGGCTAATAAACCTAATTAATGGAAATTAATTTGAAGACCACTCTTCTAAATAACTTTTTAAACCTCTTATTATACATATTTACATAAAAGCCTACATTAAAATAATTAATTACTTGTATAATATGTTATTTTATTGGTAATAAGTGTTGACTCTCACTTGTCAACAAGGGGAAATAATTTAGACTGAAAATAAGCTTTATAGGTTTGTTTTTATTAACAATATCTGGCTAATGTATATATAGAATTATACAAATGTATAATACACAAGAGGAATCAGTCTTAAATCATTATGGACATAATCAATACTTGAGGTCTTCGTACTCAATTCCTTACACTAATTACTTATGGCTTTTCTCCCAGAAGTGGTTGGCCAATGCCTCCACAATCATCCATCTTTTTCATATGTAACTACAACCTTAATAATTCTTGACTATCCTATCTACCTCAAGTAAAAAGTTAGTTGGTTTGGTTGTTTTTTGGTAAAAATTGGTAGGTCTAAGTAAAAACATGAATGATTGTATAACAAACATAATAATATATATTTTTTTTTAAACCAGTGTTGGACCATATAAAAGCAAAATGAAAATAATTATTTTATAAGTGCCTTTTCATGTTATTGAAATACAAAGCTGTTAAAAATCACTTTTTTACTAACAAAACTTTAATACTTAACTGTAAATTCAATTGTTCATTGATTCATTATAAATTTACCTTATGCACACATTTATGACTTCCAGAGTGGAAACCTGCTTAAGTAGCAGTTAGTAAATTAGATATTATTTAACAATTTTGCAATAAAATGTTTATTCAAAACACCACATTGAAAATATTACAAGTTTTAGGGGTTTATTTTAATGGTTTAAGTTGTTTGTCAACTTATCTCTTGATAATGGCCCTCTCCCTTAAAATTTTAATTTTAAAAACACAACTAAGCACTGAATGCAATTAAAGATTAAAAACATGAACTATAATAATTAAAACATGAAATATAATAGTTAAAACTGCCTTAAACTAAATTTTTTACAAACACCCAGTTTTTGGACGCTTAAAATCGCTTTGGGCAAATGCCCGGACAGATGCCCATTTTTAAACGACCAGCCCACTGGACATATGCCCGGCCCACATCACTAGTCCCGGGTTCAACTCCCGGTCTTGGTCTATATTTTTTCACTTGTAATTTAATTAAATATCCTATCCCTTGCTGAGGAAGTGTGTAAGCGGAAAAAAAAAAAACAACACCGCTGTAAACTGTGAAATAAGAATTGAGATTGTCTTCAATGTCGTATACACGAGGTATTCAATCTGTTAATTCAATAATTGCAGTAAAAACCGTACAAGTGAGATAACATCGACCAATATCGGTAGATATCAGGGTAGCTCAGTTGGCAGAGCATCACGACGGAAACGTGAAGGTCCCGGGTTCAACTCCCGGTCTTGGTATATGTTTTTTTCACTTGTAATTTAATTAAATATCCTATCCCTTGCTGAGGAAGTGTGTAAGTGGAAAAAAAAATAATTAAAAAAATAATAATAATAACACCACTGTAAACTGTGAAATAAGAATTGAGATTGTCTTCAATGTCGTATACACGAGGTATTCAATCTGTTAATTCAATAATTGCAGTAAAAACCGTACAAGTGAGATAACATCGACCAATATCGGTAGATATCAGGGTAGCTCAGATGGCAGAGCATCACGACGGAAACTTGAAGGTCCCGGGTTCAACTCCCGGTCTTGGTCTATGTTTTTTCACTTGTAATTTAATTTAATATTAAAGTTGAAGTAGCCAATCTTTTGCCCAGTAGCAATTCTTTCTTCCCTAGTTAGTAATATTAATAAAGCTGCAATTTTTTATTTGGATACATACTGCTTTTATTTTACTTTATATCTAAGGTACGCGGTTTATTTACTTTTACCAATAAATTTTGAACTCAGCTGACGACAAAACTGTTAATGTATGGTGAGTGTACTGTTGGCTTGCAGTTAATTTTATCTGTCAGTTCATTATCTGCAGACGAAGTCTGTCATTAGAACTGAATACAGTAGTGTGTGGCCTGTGAGAGTTAAAAATTTTCAGTTAGGCCTGCAGTCCGTTGCCTGCAGTCCATTGCCTGCAGATAAACTGTTAGTGAATGGTTACACTCAGACGAGACCATAAATTTTGTGCTATACCTTTTTGTTTACATTCTAAACGTAATTATATTATAGGCTTAGTCGACTTCAAATGAAACATTATAATAGTTTTCATTTGTAAAAATTATTAAAATATTTTAAAAGTAAAAATTATGTAAAATCTCTTTGTCATAAAAAAAGACTAGAAAAAACTGTTTAAAAACATTTCTGATATTAACTTTTCAATGTATATGTAATAATACCGATAGGCCTATTATATTTGTAAACTCACCCCATGCCCATAAAGCCACTGCGTTCCACTGAAAAATACAGAAATTAAAATTTTGTTTATCAAATCAAATTGCAATATTAGTTTAGCTTAGTAAAAACTGAAATACAGAAGTTGCTTGAAATCAAATAATATTATTAATATCTTAATAAGTAATATTGTTAACACTTGTTTTTTTGTTAGTGGTCTTCATTTCTCAAAATCAATTGGCTAATTGTATAAAATAGATAATTTTTAGTTAATCCGAAAAATTAAACCTTGCTTTGAAAATTTAATAAAAAGAATGCCTGTATTTGAAACAATTACATCAAATAAAGTTAACAAATTGGGTTGATTAGTAAGAGTACCTTAGTAGTAGGCTACTACCAGGGCCGGTTTTAACCTTCCCAGCACCCTAGGCACTTCAAACTGCTGTGCCTCCTCCCCTCCATCACCAGAACACTCCCCCTTGGGGACAGGAGGCAAAACTGTGTACTGTACCAGTGTCTTGTCTCACTCAGCGCCCTCAAACAGTACCAATGGCCGGTGACTCATCATCAGTCGTCAGGTGCACTCCACACTGCATGTCCACACAGTCCTGCCCAGCCTTTTGCTCTGCGGGTGTTGGCTGACAGGCGGTGGTGCGTTTGCTGTAATTTTTATTTTTTTGTCCTCCGTTTGTTAAAACTCTGAGAAAATATGTTTGTACATTGAACTAGAAATAAATTTATTAAAAAAAATTTACCTCCTTTTGTGCTTAAGCGGAAAAGCGGCCTTGGCTACTACAGACTACGGAGCATGTCTGGAGTCACAGTTGTGAAAGCAGCATTGATTCTTTCTCTGTGATATATGTCACAGATTTTCTATCCATAAACTTATACTACAGTTATGATGGAACACACCTGTTAAGGATCACTGCTCCCACTGGAATAATAACTCTTAATATGCTACAAAGGCCAGAAATCGACTATGGTCTGATGCCAAGCGAGTTTGTTTTTAAAGGAGTTTTTTTTCTTTAGTTTGTTCCATTAAATTTGTAGAATTATATTTGATGTTTACATTGATTTTTAAAAGACATTATGATTAGGAACATTCTATAGCAGACATTTAGCTGTAGCAGACAGGCTATACAGGAAGAAAGTATTGTACACTTAAGAAGCCTAATTATTTAATTATCGTTTGTTTCCCATTTAGACTTACAACATACAGTAACGTTAGAACAGTTGACAGCACTACTCTTCTTTGTAAAAAAAGATTGTCCTCATGATATCAAGAGGGGGGCATAATGTAAACTTACAGCATATTTTGTCACAACAGATGGGTACTTACGTATTATTTTTCTAAACGTTGCTAGGTTAGGTATTGTTTTACTAAACAACAGAAATTCAAGAATAATAAAAAAAGCCTAAAGCTCTTAACTACAGTAGGCTATTTAGTCACAGTATGTTTAGTTGCTAGGTTACTACTAAAAATAGTAGGCCTATGTAATAAAAAATGTCTAAAAATAGTGGCCTCCGTATAATACGTAAGTACCAAAACAGATGTTATGTGCACGTGGTGTCAACGAAGTGTACAATACAATTTCTTTCGTTCAGTAAAAACCCAACCAGAATGACAACATTTACTATTTTGTAAAAAGATTACACTTTCCATGGCCAGTAATTGGACGAATACCTGAATAAGGCTATTTGTGACAAGTTAGTATTACAAAGACCTACATTACATAAACCTCATTAGGAGACGCAAGTGTTTCAATTAAAATCGTTTATTCGTATTTAAAACATATTAATTCCAAGGTATATGTATTTATAAATGTTTTGGTGTTAAACGATCTTTACTGAGCAAAGATTCTGATGACAGGACATATGTTTTGCAACGTGTACCAAATGAGGTAGGCCCTAATAACAGTGAAAGTATACATTAACACTCAGCCGTTAATGAACTAATGTGAGGACATTTTCTTTATAAAAGTGAGTAGTGTTACCAACCTAAGTTAATTCTATTATTCCTTGATCAACTCAAGTAACTAACGAGTGGTAAGTCTATGTACAGGACAATTAAGTTACTTTATGTTTTAGGAGGTATTCTTTTTTTTTTTATTGTAGCTTGTTTTAAATTTATTGTACGTATGAAACAATTCGTAGCCTAAACAATATAGGCTAAGTTAGTATATTAATTATTGTCTATGTGTAAAGCCGGCGTAATTTTACTATTCGACTCTAGCCTAATATTTTTGCAGACAACGACGTTGCTTAACATTCTACTGTTAAATGTTGAATACAGGTAAACATACTGTGACTAAAAAGGTTAGGTTATTAGAACTTTTTAGATATTTTTTTATTATTATTTTAGCATTTCTGTTAGCTCTAAGTTAGCCTAGAGTCGAAAAGTAAGGTTGCGCCGTAAAGCCTATAACATAAACGCAATCATAACAAAAATAGCGCCTGAAGTTCTAACTTATAGTTGGTGTAAGTTCACTATTCGACCCTAGCCTAATATTTTTGCAGACAACGACGTTGTTTTACATTCTACTGTTAAATGTTGAATACAGGTAAACATACTGTGACTAAATACTATAGGTTAGAACCTTTTAGGTTATTTTGTTATTATTCTTGCATTTCTGTTACAATAGGTTAGCCTAGGGTTGAATATTAAACTTGCACCTTATAGTCTTTAGTCACAGTACTATGTTTAGACCTAGGGCCTACCTGTATTCAACATTTACAGTAGAATGTAATACAAGGTCGTCGTCTGCCAAAATATTAGCCGAGGGTCGTAAAGTAAATTTACGCCAAACTGTCTTATCGCTCGAAGACCTTATTTAGGCCTACAAGGTTTTCGACACAAAGTTTTTTTTGTTTTTTTAGTTATTTCTTGGTCTATATATTGTAATAAATTGCATGATAGAAATTGTCTTGTTAGGACTATCGAAATAGGCTAGGCTATGACATCATGATGAGATGCTGTTTGCAATAGGCTACTGGGTAAGGTTGATATTTAACAGCTAAATTAGGGCAATGTCAGTCCATTATTACTACTGTATTATTTATGAATAGGCTATCTTTTCAGAAAATGCGTGACCTATTAGTCAAATAGAAAAATAAATTCTAGTTTTAGACAAAGAAATAAGCTCATCATGTTATAGGTTAAAAATGTTATAAAGCTTATTATATTCGACTTAATTAAATAAATTGATTTATAATATGATACCTTACTTATTACTACTTACTTTTTTTACTTCAAAACGTTTCTTTTCTCCCTTTCCACTACTAGAAGTTGGTAATTCAATATCATCATCGTCTACGTCCATTGCTGAAGCCATTTGTCATTTACCTTGAATTTAGCTAGAACATTGTATCTAAATATTTAGTGAATCCTTTTAGCGTCTTTGATATAAACTTAATCTGCTTAGATACAAAACACAATATTATATATATATTATATTTTTAGATATAGATATCTTTAGATTTAAAATCTCGTAATTTATTTTTAGTTTTTTTAAATATTAATCAAATGGTGAGGCGAAAAGCAAAAAGGGACCTCATCGCGGCAATTTCTTATTTTTAGTTTTTGATGTTATTTAATTAAGCTTTAAATAACAAACAATTTAGTGTAAAAACAATATCTTTATAATTTTTACTTTCTCCACCCTATACGTAGTATATGGAGAAAGTATTGTTTTCGTAAAAATGTTCGAATTTGAATTTTCAGTTGAATTATCTGTTTTGGTGCTCCCAGAACCCCAAAAAATGGTTTAGTGCAATTATCTGTGTTGGTGCTCCCTGAACCCAAATATATTTTTAGTGGAATTTTTTGTTTTGGTGCTCCCTGAACCCAAAAAGTGTTTATAGAGTGGTGTCTGTCTGTCAGTCTGTCAGTATGTATACACGACCAGAGAGGACACTATTGGTCCGATTTTCATGAAATTTGGTATGTAGGTACTACACCCTAATATCTCCAGGCGTTTTTTTCATTTTTTGGAATTTTTAATTTTTAGGGTAATTATCCCTAAAAACCCATAAAAAACGACAAAAATGCAAATTTCTCAAAAACGGCTCTAACGATTTTGATCAAATTTTCAGTATTTATAGTGCTTAAGATGGCAAACAAAATAACACCACCCTCTTTTATCAAAACTTCGGCGTTTTATAATTATGGGGAAATGTTTAAAAATAAACAAGTTTATGTTGTCAATCTAGCATCACGGCGGCGGCCGCACGGGGTAGCACCATGGTAGCGATCACGGCCAGTAATTCAAAGGTCGCGCGATCGAATCCCGCCTAGGACAATAATTTTTTTATACGATTGACGTAGGTAGAATATTATTTTTTTGTTTTGTTCTAAAAAGTAATAAATAAAATGATTGAAAACAATATTATTTTGACTACAGTAAGTTGGGAGAAAGTTTGTGTCAGTTAACTGATACCGTTTATTTTTTTAAGTTACGGATTTTTTAATTTTATACAGTGAAAATGGTCATTTAAAAAAATCGCAATTGAAATATTCAAAGTAACACAAAACCTTTATTTATAACATTTAAGTAATTAAATTTGTATACAAATTAGATTAAAACGTCCTCTAAAAAATGACATCAAAAAGTCTTTCATAATCATCCACCTTCATTATTTAAGTGGAACGTTTTCGACGCCTCGTCGAAGGTGGTGGGACAGGGTGAGGGTCCTCAGGGTTACTGCTGTCAGCTTCATCGATGTTTTGGGGTTCAGGCTCCAAAACATATTGTTTGGACAATACATTAACTTATCAAAAATTAATTAATGTAATAATTAATAATAGTTTATCAATAGTTAATTATACAAAAATCTTAGCTTTAAATGCATAGTTTAGGTGTGTTTATGAACAACTACTAAGAGTAGGTGGTTCCTAAACCTGTAAAGAAAAAGTAACTGAAGCCGGAACTGGGATGGGATTTTTATAACCAGAAAACGTTCTCATTTTACAATAAACTCGTAGTAGTTCACTACTTCGCCACTACAATTCATCAGAGAGTAGTTTTTAGTTTTTAAAATATTGCCTTGTTATCTGATGTGTTTGAGAAAAGGGACCTGTTCGCGGCCCATGTTATTTGCCCATAAGCGTGAAGAGGTCCCTTTTTCCAAGCTGAACATTGACTACTGCAATGATTTTTTAAGTGTTTTATCCGTTTACAACAGTTTTGTAATCGATTACAACTGATAAAGGACGAAATGAAGCATATTAAACCACAAACAACCGAAAATCGATATTTTTTAACTGCTTGTACCGGTACTGAAATTTTCAGTTTGCCGCGATGAGGTCCCTTTTTGCTTTCCACCTCACAAATATAGTTGCTTTGATAAGGGCTTATGAACTAGAAGTACAATTATCTTTCATTTGAGCATTTTTAAAGAATATAGTATTCCTTATGTTAAAACACATGATTTTTAAACTTCTTTAAACAA
>JAGFPH010000977.1:8960-19676 GCA_018207615.1 Philaenus spumarius
GGTACTCATATTTATATTGTGAAAGTGCTAAATCATTAGACTAATAAGGTATTTCTAGCCACACTAAAGATTCTAAACTGCATAATATTGCACTAATCATCGAAGCAATACTCACTGTGAGAAATTCTATACACATTATCTTAGCGAAGCAGAACACCACCGATATTTATTACCTTTAAATAAAATGTCACTATGAAACGCCTGCCTAACTCCTGTTTACTAACATCAGCTTTATGATTCACATATTTGAATAACACATATTTAAAATAATAATATATATTAAATAAGGTATGAATAATAAACAAATGTATTAGTTTATAAATGATTTACAGACAGATATTTTGAATCTGGAAACAGTTGCAATCCATGCTTTACTAAGACGCCATTATAAGAAAGTTTAATTATATTGTGTGGGCTCTTGCTCACGATACCCACGCAATATACCATCTCAGAAAGTTGAAGAGACTGTTGGTACATAGTATGCTCCTTTAGGTTGCGTTAAGGTTGTTTACTTTACATTTTAAAGCAAACATTCTGAAATTCCTGGTTTTTTATATCAAATAGTCAAATAAAAATATATTTGCAATTCAATCAAATATTGAGTTTACATTAATGTTACTGGACTAACTTAAATTTGTCTAAAATTGTTAAGGAAGTTCTTGGTAGTGTTGAGTAGTTTCTTCTGCGACAAGAGTTTGACCCAGATCACTTTAACTCACCCAAGTGGCGTAAAGGTAATTAAAGTTCGCAATTGGTTTCTTGCTCTATTAAATTGTACGAATAAAATTGTATTTGGAATTGAATAACATAAGTGGACAAGCAAGTCTTTGTGCATGGAAGTACAATATACAAACATAGAACTTTGTGTATTTAGAATAATAATACTTAGTTTTAGAACTAATTGTTAAATAAAAAAAAATAATAATGTTATGAGATTGTGTTTTGTGTTCGATCGTTTAGAATTTAAAGTAATGCCCTGAAACCAAAACCAGAAATTTGTTGATATTGTAGTTGGTTATTGATAACAAATTGTATTTATCTCAAAAGAAAATATGTTAACATTAACCTAATTTAATGTAATTTTGTGATATTATTTAACTCATAATAAAATTATAATGATACTTTGTAAATTAAGTATTCTTCTTAAGTATATTTAAACAATGCATTGTACTTTTTTAAGAATATACTTAAACATTAATTTTTTAATTGTTTCTTTTAAACGTTAAATAATGGTCAAGAACTAAATAAATAGTAAAGTAGACAAATAGTTAATTGTTATAAAAGGTTACCGGTAATTAAATAGTTTTATGATTTACATTTAGTCCGATAGTAATTATTAGCTTTGACTATTGACAGGACTATAAACTGACTAGGATGACTTTTAATAAATAAGTCAACGTATTCTAGAAGTGTAAAATGTTTTTATCTTAATTCCAAAGAACTTGCTGAGAATCCCACAGTACATTTTACACAGAGACCAATTAAATATTTTATACAACTAATCACTTTATGATTCACTACGAGAAACCCAATAACATAAAATTGTTTATAAAAGTATCGCAGTTAGAAGCTTCACCCCACTTTGAGTACTTTTCTTCAAAACTGTGTAGGCCAACCTAATTTCATATTAATAGTGGAATAAAAGAGTCTTTTTTAAAGGAGAGTTTCTCTTTGTAAAATATTATTATTGAAAAAAATACTGAAATATCGGTTTTCGATTATACCTTAGAATTTGTGTATTTAATGTTCCATAATTAATCAGCCTAGAAATATTACATAGTTTCTCCTTTATTAAATTACTAAACAAAAGTCTTAATTAGTTTTTCGTGTATAAATTAGAAGTGTATAAATACATATACTTCATGATTGGTATATTTATGACTGGAGTTCACCTTTAATGTTGATTTATTTTTTTAAATTAATTTTAATTCCAGTCTTAAATGCGATTTTAATCAGCCAACCAATATTTTAAACAAAATATCTTTCTGATAATGTAACTGTACTAATTCATAAAGAAAAAACAGGAGTTGGCTTTTAATATAACGATTTATTTACCATGATTTGATGGTCTTGATTTGTAAAATTGCAAGATTTTAAACAAATTATACAAACAACAGATAGTTAGATAGGCGATATTTAATAGTTCTAACTAAGATAATTTAGTTTTCAAATAGAAACAGATTTTTCTTCGATCTTTTTTTTGATATAGAACCTTATTATTATGTTTCAAACCATAAAGAATCTTCACTTTGTTTCTCGTTTGTATGTTATTCTGTATAACAGTACACAGTTCGATTTGTTTTTAACTAAAAGCGATTCAGTGCGATTTTATGGAAACATATCTTATGCTGGCACTAATATGTGAAAATGATATGAACTGAGATCATTAAACTTAATACAACATAAAATATAATATAGTTTTAAAAATTATTAAAAGAATTTAAAAATTTTAATAATACAAACGAAATTGCCTGAAAGAGTTCAAGAGGTAAATTTGAGAGTTATTATGAAGTAGAATAGAGAGCATGTTTTAGGACACAGAGGTTACTGTTAGTTATTGTTCCCTTGAAACCAAGACGACTTAAAAACATAAAAATGCAATATCTATAAACCAATTGATTATTTCTATTTGTTATGTATCTTATTACAATTAAAAAAAAAAACAAAGAGCTATGAAATAAATTAATCTCATTTTTATAAAAACAATCGAACAACTGCAATCCATAATCCACTATACTAAATGATTTGTAATAAATTACACAGATCTTAGATATAGGGTTGTTAGCCTTGAACATAGGCAATGTGTAGGTGAAGGGTTCTATTAAATACTGAGGGATTGAGATATTATTGTTAATTGGTTCAGAAGACTAAAACAACTCAGACATTTCCCATTGCAAAGGTCCTTACCCAAATTTACACTTAAAAGGTACTCTTTCTTTGTGTAATGTTACAGAATCCTTCTTGCATAATTGACTGGCTGATTTTAAACTAACAACCAGGAGACATTATATACTAAAATGAAAACTATATACACAGTAGTGCAATATAAAGCAACAAATAGAACGACAACTTTGTTTTGCTTTAAAAATAAAAACAAATAATGATAATCAACTATTCTTAATTAAGTTGACAAAAATATATTGTTCTAGCTTCAAGAACAAGACTATTTCAAATAATATTATCCGAACACAACGCATTTAAACGTATTACATACATTTATATAACAGAAATTTCTATGTACGCAAATTAAATGCGTTTTTGAAGGAGCATGTGCCTTTTGTTTACTGAATTACAAAATATTTAAAGTGTTAAATTATTAAAATATTTTATAATTTAATGTCATATATGTTCCTATAACAAATAGACTACAACAACAATATTTTAATTAATCAGTTGTTTTACTCCCCTGGATTCATTGATTATCTAAATTTGTATTCTAGCTTGTACTTTTTGATTGCTTGCGTGAGTTAATATTTATTTATTTATTTTACTTGTCATTCAAAAAGATTTATGTTTTAATGGTATTAGATACACACTACGATATTTAGTTATGCTTGGCCCACATTCTTAAGGGGATACGCCTCCTCCAATGGTAAATTTTGGTAATTTTTTTAAATTGTATTTTGTATTTTAAATTAATGTACGTGTTCTTAGAAATGTTTGAGTGTAATTTCAAACAGTTTTGAAAATTATTTCCTATTTTTTTGTTGTTTTAGTACGCTGACTCAACTCGCGAAATTTTTATTTTTCACGGAACCTCTTTCATGATGGGCGTTCCTTGCAGCATATTTTTTGGTTTATTTTCCAAGCTACAACTATGTAGCAATACTGTGCAATACGTTTTCTAAGGTTTATAATTTATATGGGCTATTTTAGGAAATGAACAATTATATAGTGTAACTTGGTTTTGTTATAGTACATCAGTACATTATATGTGATATTTCTATGATCTAGCACTGCACCAGCTGTTTGCTGTGACAACACTGATGTCAGCTGTTGTTTTGATTTCAGATTATGTTTACTATTGTGTTCATATGAAGTGAGATTAATTTTTATGTTTACAGTTCATAGTAATTAGTAACATTTTGAACAAGTAAGTGTTCAGTTGCGAAGATAAACTAGGTATAGAGGCTAATTTGTGTCGAACATTGTTTAGACCCTTTGGATAATTTTATATTAGGTAGATGCTACAGCATTCATATTCCTACAGCTGTTGAAAGCCAGTTGAAAGAGGAGGGGATGAAGATTAAACATATGGTGCATTGGACTTTTAGTACCTACCAAACATTGCATTTTTAATATTTGATTTATGGTAAAATTTTAAACGCCATTTGCCGCTTATCATTTTTTCCCCATTTTCGAACAAAGTATTTTGAATAACTTTTGACCCATATTATAAGATAGAGCTTTGAAATTTTTACTGCTTTATATGTATAAGATTAGCCAGCTTTTTAACTATGGAAATTTACAAGCTACATTACTCATTTTATAAAAGTTTTAAAAAGAAAATTTTAAAATTTTAACTTTTAAAATATTTGAAACCATATAACTTTAGTTACATACTATCTAAAATATTTTCCACAGTTGAAAACTGTATTAATATAATGTAGAATGAGCCTTTAAAATTTTAGACAAAATGGTTCAAAAACAAAATTAAAAAAATACCTAAATAAAACTTTAAAAGAGATGAAATAAGTAAAATTTATCAACACTAAGGGTAGGACAACTTTTTATTTTATTTTACCTTGTCTTTCATTATAACAAAGCTAAAAAAATATTATTTATGGTTTCAATTTAAAAAACAGAAAAAAAAATTTCCGGAGGAGACGTATCCCCTTAAATCTCGTATATAAGGACACCGATATATTGGATTTATATCCCATAAGAGCAATGCTAAATTTCAAACCATTTATTTGGTTTATTTTTTGCCATAACATTGATTGCAAGTCCTAATAATGCATTAGGTTTGCATTATTTTTTTTAAATTTCTTTCATTTACCACGCAGTTGACATTTTTGAAGTACAAAGTTTTAACTTTTTTCTTTACAAAATAAAATATGTATAATTAAAAGTGAAACGCAAGCCGGATCCACAATTTTATAAAGAATATTCAGTTTTATTTTTCAGCACTCAATTACAAAAGACCGATTTATAAATTGGTTTGAAATGAGTCAATGTCAATGTGCTCAGCTGCAAGAAATTGCACTGTTTAGATACGGCTATAGAGAAGAGCTTACGTTTCCGGTTGCTTTCTCGTTTACTGGAGCAGATCCTTAAGTTCGAGTATCAATAACCCGCATTTAATAGCCCTGTCTTCAGTTCGTGAAGTTTAACCTAACAATGATATATCTCAAGAAAAAGAAGCGATTATATCCAATCATGCGTTTCAAAATGGCGGCTGATTTAAAATTTCAAACCTAAATTACTCAAAAACCGTAAATTTTAACAAAAAATGTCAAGGTACCTTTTTCGTAGGCCTTTTGAATCCCTATTGGATGGTGTAACTAACAAAAGAATCGGATGAAGGATAACAGTTAGGTTATGTGTAATAATTGGTTTGTTTAATCCGGCATCCTATACCAACACAGTAAACACGACGTATTGTATGTACTTGTACGCTGTTATTATCTTTAACTAAGCTATTACTTTCATCTGATTGTTTTGACCGTGAGACCACCCGATAGGAAATCAAAAGGGCTACAAAAAAGGTGTCTTGATTTTTTTTAATAATACGGTTTTGAGTAATTTAGGTTTGAAATTTTAAACAGCCTTCATTTTGAAACACATGATTGGATTTGATCGCTTCTTTTTCTTGAGATATATTATTGTTAGGTTAAACTTCATACCCAATTTCAACTGAATCAATCAAACATTTCTCTAAATATGAATTATTTTGTACAAAAACCCCAAATGGTGGATATCTGTGTTAAACGAAGCGTTTTCGGGCCTATGTTTACATGTACTTTTTTGTTACTTTTATCTATAGAATTAGCTTCCGAGACATTGCCGCATAGTTCTGATACACCCTGTATATTATTTTCTATCTTTCTGAAAACTACCCGGACAAGAGTCTGTTTCTTTTTTAATTCGAATTTAACATTTATTTGCACATCAGTGACACACATCACAAGATTTGTATTTTCACGGAGGGAAGTATAAAGCTAGAAATCACGAATATATATACACAGGATAAATACATATACAGCATATTACACAATTCTTGGAACTGAAGGCAGACGCTGGAAAGTTAAATAAAATGTTTCGCTTATACAAAATTATTAATATTCTATTTGATTTTCCTCGTGCACACGTGTCATTCTTATATTAAAGTTATAATATAGTACAACGCCCAAGTTTTAATAATTTAAACGGTCTCGTGCACAATTTAAGGCTCTTAGAAAAAATTAATATACACATTAACTCCATTAATTTAACTGTCGGTATAGAGCAAAGAATAACGTAAAGAACGGTCGTAGGGTGTAGAGTAAAGAATTGACTTTGAAGATGAGATAATTGCAGTAAATACAAAACAAATAAATTAAAGAAATACTCGTATACTGATTGTTGAAATGAATTACTATAGCAGGCAATATATTTAATAACAGTACAGTATTTGTAAACTGAATCCTAATGTAAATCCGTAACACAATTAATAGGAAAAAATGTGTGTACACATGGTACAATGTAAAATTAGTTTTAACCGTGTTTCAGGTTTAATTTATACACTAGCTTGTACCTGTGGCTTCGCTCGTAGATGTGATTAAATAAATAAAAGGGCATTGGTTAAATATTGTGCCTTACCATTATACGTAATTAAAAAAAGGTATTTTAGGAGGTCCAAGTTCCATGGCCTAAACACGCACAGTGACTTTTGCCACAGTATGTATGTCTTTTAGGTCTACGTAAAGTATTAGCTATATATACAGTCCTGTTATTCACCAGTTTGTTACTCATAACTCCAGAACGTACATGCAAATCGGGTATTGAGGAGTATTTTAACGTCTATAAATGCATTTAACATTATTGCATACTGTTTTTTATATATATATTTAACCGTTGAACCAGCGTAAGAAGTAAACTAAAACACAGGCAATCTTGTCAAAGTGTTAAGATTTAGATACAAATCTATTGTTTTATTTATAATGGTCGCGTGTCACGTCCGTTCAAAAAACCCCTAATTTTTTATTTTTTAAAATTTTTAAATAGGAAACCTAAATATTCCCGGTATAAAATAAATGTTGCCTAGATTAATCTCTGAAAAGTCCTTTGCATGCAAATGATAGTTTTGTCAAAATTTGTTCAGCCTGCTGGAGGTCAGCCCGTACACACAAACAAACAGACAGACAGTAAGACAGGAAAAAAAAGAAAAAAATGCACGTTTAGGTTTTGGTAAAGTGTGAATGAGCTTAAAAAGTATTAATTTCAGAAATCACAGACTTACACTTCAATTTTATTTATATGTACAGATGCATTTAAATATTATGTAGTACAGTACATTATTTTGTATATTTGGCTATATTACTGTACATTGTAAATCATTTACATGATAGTATATTATTTTCTTATGAAATATCTTACACAATACGGTTACATTTGATATGATAAAGCTAAATACGTTTAATTAGATAATGTAAGGTCATTTACCAATTAATGATAACTTAGTTTTTTTTTCGAAAAAAATATCTAAAAACGTTTAGAAAATGTCAATAATTACGCATTGAAATATGTAATAAAAATTGCAATGTTATAAACATTTTTTGGAAAAATGTGTTGACAAGTTCACAAAACAAAAATGGGGAAACCATTTTGGAGGCGCCGCGCATCGATCCCTGTACCTCATGCTAAGCGAGCGCTCTACCATCTGAGCAACATGCAGTTATTGCAAAACAAGTTCTCAAACTACTTCAGCTTATATTATAAGTAGACCTTTTTATATTTAAAAAAAAAAATTTACAGGAATTTTTATTTTTTCGGAATAAAAAGTAGTATAAAATATTCTCAGAAAAGTCCTCCTATAAATGAAAGTTTCGTCAAAATCGGTTCAGCAATTCCGGAGATTAGTGTAGCCAAACAAACAGATATACAGACAGACAGACAAAACATTTATAAATGTGTATTTAGGTTTTTGTAATATGAGACTAACCATATGATCTAAGAAAAAAGCTTATATTTTGAAATCACAGACACTTTTATTTTATTTATATAGATTACTTTACCTCGTGTTTTGTCTGTTTCTCTTCTCAAATTACTTTCAATAAACAACGTCTATGGTACACACAAATAAAGGCACATAATTATTGATTATATTAAAGTGTTATTAATCTAAATTCTTTACGGAAACAAAACGATCAGCTAATATTTTTGTTTAAATATTCATTTAAATAACATTGTCAGACGCTCAAGGAACTAGATTGATGTATATTGACAAAGTATATCTTTAAATTGTATATTTTGTTAAATTTATTTATTAAATGAGAAAAAACAAATAAAATACATGCTTTTTAAATTCTAACTCATATAGTAGCTGAACTAGCTGAATATTTAACTATAGAGTTAAAAAAACTTATTTTGTATGCATCTTAAATATGTATGCCTACGTATTGTGGTAAGAAAGGAGTTTTACTTTTGGCGTTTTTTCGATATTATTTTTTATTTGGATTGTTGGACAAACCAATTGGAACATTCTTACAGAATTTTGATTTGGAAGAAATAATGTTTTTTAGTTTTCGCGATTTTTCAGGCTTGAATTAAAATTGACAAAAAAGTAATCTTATCAATCACAAACGCTTAAATTCGGTGTCAGTACAAATTTGGTTACGAAATGTCTTAATTAGTGGTGAATAAATGAATGAAAAACTTTTTGTAATAATTTCAGAATTCTTTATTGAGCCGTGCAGACCTAGGTTTCGCCAGCTACGGCATTGTCGAAGGCAACTTAAAGACTAAAGGAACAACAAAACAAATCCAACACACAGCAGTTGGGTGCAGGTAGGCTAAAATACCGTTAGTTTAGGGATGGGAGAGGAATCGAACTGGTCAATAACAACGGTTGTAGAAGTGGTGAATTACTTAAATCTATCTATTCATTTAAAACTAAACTTACATCCTTATTAATTAACCTCTTAATTTCTAACATTTCCAAAGCATCTAACTTATTACCCTTACAATTGACATGAAATACATTAAAATCTGTATTTAAATTAAAGCCTAAAATGTTAGGCTTATATGTGTTTTCAAATGATTAGAAAAACTAGAATCATCATAGTCGTCAACTTCTGTTACGTTCGTTTAATCTAGTTTTAAAACTATGACCAGTTTGCCTTACATAAACTGCATTACAATTTTTGCAACTTAATTTGTACACTCCACTTTTTGATAATTTACTAACTTTGTCTTTGGAATTATTTAAAATATTTCCCAGACATTTATTGTTTTAATAGGCAGGTCTACAATGATTTTTCTTTTCTAATAATTTACCTACAGTAACACTAACTTTACCGATGTAATTGATTCTACGCCATTTTTCCGTGGTTTCATTTTTACTATTATTAGAGAATATAGGTTTTTTTAAATTCTTTTTTAATTAATTGAACATTATAACCATTATTGGAGGCAATCAATTTAATGCAATTAAGTTCCTGATGAAAGTCAAATTTATTTATAGGAACATTAATTAATTAATTAGTTGTGATTTATATCTAGACTGATAGAAAACATAATGTATTTTACCTTAATTAAGTTCACGTTTTCAAAAGTTGTTACCTAGCTGAAAACCTAATAATCATAGGCCTATGTTCTGAATACCAAGAAAGTAGGTTATGATTCGAAAAAAAGTCATACATTTTTTTCTAGAATGGAATTGGCAATCTATACTGTCTTACTAAAAGCTTACGCTTCACTTAAAAAGGATTGATTCACCTATGAATATAACATAGATATTGTACCTTAGTTTCAAGAAGTTTGTGCTAAGAGACAACTATTAAGCCGTCAATGATGCTTCTAAACATTTTCTCTACTGAAAAATAGGAGTTGCAGTTTCGATCTTTTCGAGAGGAAACTTGTTACAAGATATTAATAAAAATATGAATAAAAATTGTAGCTGGGTTAAAATTAGTATTATTTTATTTAAGGACTTCAAATCATTTAATTCCCTATACATAACGAAAATGAATCAACCATTTTTGCTATATTATCGAAGAAATTATTCTGTGACAAATCATTTTCGGACAGTTATTTGATTTTCTCAAAAGTACAAAAAAAATCAATTTTAGACATTATTGGTTGAAATTAATTTGGAAAGTAAACTTCTCTTATTTTTCAGCCAATTCGATCCTTCCGACCAAGTCTAAAGGCAAATTATTCAGATATGAAACCAATATTTCACATACTTCTTTAAATTTATAATGCCATAGGCAAACTGTATAAAAATAAATCTAAATATTCACTCTAAATACTATCCGGCACATTTACCGGATTTGATATCTCATTAGTCTCGTGAGGTTCTTTTGGAAAGCAATTCAGAAAGTAATATCTTTCTCAATTTTCATCCAAAAGCATTTCCTTTCGACCCAGTCTATTTGCAGTTAATTTTAAGAATCAATATTTGACGTACATTCTTTAATTGTATGGCGCAATAGGCTGTCTTGATTAAAACAAATAAAAATATCCACTGTACAAAAATATGCGGGACACTTACCGCGTCGTTAGACAGATAAG
>JAGFPH010000977.1:27019-40717 GCA_018207615.1 Philaenus spumarius
CATTAGTAAATATGAACAGCAGTCATAACATTCTGAATCTGAGTATGTCAACAAAGTTGTCGACTTTATAACGAATAACAAAATCAGTACCATGGTTAGTAATCCTACACTACAGTATCGTTCCGAAATAAAAAAAGAAGATAAATAATTGTAAATATTTGTTTAGCAGTGATGAAATACGATGTTTAAAACAGATTAAAGCCTTATCTCCGCTCCTCAAAGGACTTTCTAAAATACAAAAAACAAACATGCATGTCAGACCACTTGTTAATTTCACTACATCTCCTACATACAGTTAGGAGATGTAGTGAAATTAAAAAGAAAACACATCGATAAGTTAAAAAGAAAAAAACATACAGTTTGAACCAACTATAGTCTTAAAAGTAGCTTTGATTTAATAGATAAAACTAAAAACGTGAACATCCAATCATGCGTTTCAAAATGGTTACGTGTTAATAATTGGTTTGTTCAACCCGGCATTCTATACCCACACTGTAAGCACAACAATATTGTATGTACATATGCTATTATTACCTTTAACTTAGCTATTATCAAACTTATATAGTACGTCAACTAATCCAACTTTTTTTTTTAAGGTTAATCTTAGCTATTATCCTTCATCCAATTGTTTTGAAATTAAGACCATGCGATAGGGCTACAAAAAAGGTATCTTGAAATTTTTTTTAAATGTACGGCTTTTGAGCCGTAATTTTGAAACGCATGACTGGATACTTATTTGTCTTGAGATATATCATAATTCGGTTAAACTGCATGCCAAGTTTGACTCAATCAGTCAAAAATTTCTCTAGATATACCGGGTGAGTTTTAAATGCCCCCCCCCCCAATTATTTCCGCATTTCTTAAGATATCGACTCCCAACCACCGTCGAAGATCATTGATTAGTTTATAGACTACTTTCTTTTGATGAGCTTCACATTTTTGGCCGCCATCTTGGATCCGCCATATTGGAATGAACTTTTATTTTTTAAATGTAAAGGTAAGGTTGTGACCCATCATTTCAAACTATTTTTTTCCGTAGAACATGATGCCGCAATCGGTTTTTAATTATCTGCTTTCGTTCTCGAGATACTAACCATTTTGTAAAAAATTTAAATTTTCAAAAATCCCTTGTTTTATTCAATTTTTTTTTATATCGACCCTTTATCATCAGATATCACAGTTTGGCAGTAGCTTATAGATTTTTATTAAGTTATAAATTTGTTTGATTTCAGTGTATTAACAACTTTTCACTGCGAAACTGAAGATGGCAGTAAACATTTATGCTACCAACGTAACAACTTAATGAGACCTAACATGTTAGTGAGTATCCGTGACAACCCACTAGTACAAGTACAGTACAAGTATTGGACAAGTACTTGTGTGCGGAGTTACGTCGTGTGTTTAAAAACAAATATATTTAACAATCCTTTATCGGTGAACTTTTTATATCTTGCGATGTTATTGTGTTTTACATGTTATAATTTTTGCTAAGTGTTCGTCTTCGTGAATGACATTATAATGTCGAAAATATGGTCAGACTTTAAAAAAAAAGAAACAAAAGAGTATTCGAACAAGGACCATTCGAAGGTTAGTACTGTTATTCATATAATATGTTGTTACTCACGTACGGACGGAGTTTTGTAGGCGTATGTTACAGTGTAATTACAATAACTGTTTTCATTTAACATGGTAAAGTCAGTAGAGTACAGACCTGAGTAGAGACAACATGAACTAATTCTATTGTATTATAGTGTACATGCGTGCCACTTTACGTATTTGGGATAGCAAAATAGTACTTCATGTCAATTTTTATTTTTGTTCGTTCTCACCAAGTAGGTATAGCATTATTTCTGTCATACATTTTTAGTAGAGTTCTACTGTAATAATATATTTCTTTGTTCCTATACATTTAGTTTAAAAAGTACACGTCCGATTAAGATGAAACGTTTAGTGTTGTATGAGTTATAAAAGTGTTGTAAGGTTGTTTGTTTCGAACTTTGGTTTAAAAAATAGCCAACTCCGATTTGTTAACAAAACACAATAATTTATAACTTTAACTTGTAAATAGTAATGACTCTATACAGTAAACAATATACTCATACAGCATCCAAAAACATAAAATTTGAAAAGCACCGTTTTCATATTAAACGAGCTAAGAGAAATTTATTAATACTTCCTACTAAAATGTGATTTGACATAGTTACTATTGAGATTTATGAATTATTGCAACAAATATTTAACTTAGGAAAAAATTGCAATACTAACAATAAAATCACTCAGAATATACAACGCCAAACATTTACACGGTTTGATTTCTTTGGCTTCCTGCCTCTCTCGAAAGTAACTTTCTACTTTTGTTATCAATTTAACCTAAAATCAAATAAGATCGAGTTTGAAGATAAACAAATATAAATACTATGGCTTAATAAAATTATTAGAAGAATGCATAGCAATCGAACCTATTCAAAAAAACGAATGATAATACAATTCACATTATTGAAAATGTTTAAATATTATAAGACCTTTAGCTTTGAATTCCTTAACAATAATAATTATCCTTCGTACAGTTTAAACTTGCCCTGTTTAACAACACCTTCAATAGTGGTTAAATTTACTGCATTTCGGAAACAAAAACTAACTTAGTTTGTTTAAATAAACTGGTACTCGTACTTATATTGTGTCTTCGATATAGGCAGAACACAACCGACATTTATTACCTTTAGATAAGATGTCAGTATGAATCTCCTGACCTTTCTTATTTACTAACATCAACTTATAAGGTAGTATTTGTAGCCACACTAAATATTCTAAACTATATAATATTGAACCACTAGATAATATTGCACTAATCATCGAAGAAATTGCACTCAATGTGAGAAATTCTAAACGCATATTCTTAGCTAGGCAGAACACCACCGATATTATTTACCTTTAGATAAAATTTCCCTTTCTCATAATTTACTAACATCAGCTTTATGATTCACATTTTTTTAAACATCTATTTAAAATAATAATAAACAGGAAATAAGCTATGAATAATAAACAAATTTATTGGTTTATAAATCATTTACAGATATTTTGAATCTGGAACCAGCTACAATCCATGCTTTACTTACGCGCCATTCTAAGAAAGCTTTAAATATTTTGTGTGGCCAGTTGCTCACGACACCCTCGCAATATACCATCTCAGGAAGTAGAAGAGGATATTGGAACGTAGGTTTGCGCTAAGGTTGTTTACTTTATTTACATTTTAATACAAAAGTTCTGAAATTCCTAGGTTTTTTATAACAAATAGTCAAATAAAAAATATTAGCATTTCAGTCAAATATTAAGTTTACATTAATGTCACTGGAACAACTTAAATTTGTCTAAAATTGTTACGTGAAGTACTTGGTAGTCTTGACTAGTTTCTGCTGCGACAGGGGGTTGACCCAGATCGCTTTAACTCATTCAAGATGCGCAAAAGCAATTAAAGTTCGCAATTGGTTTCTTGCTCTATTAAATTATACGAATAAAATTGAGTTTAAAATCAAATAACATAAGTAGACAAACAAGTCTATTTACTTAGAAGTACAATATACTTACATAGAAGTTTGTGTATTTAGAAGAATAAAACTGAGTTTTAGAACTAATTGTTAAATAAAGTAAAAAATAAGAGCTTGTGTTCGATTGCTTAGAATTTAAAGTAATGCCCTGAAACCAAAACCAGAAATTTGTTGATATTTAATAACAAATTGTATTTACCTCAAAAGAAAAATATGTTAACATTACCATAATTTATTTAATCTAATTTTGTGATATTATTTAACTCATAATAAAATTATAATGATAATTTGTAAATTAGAAAGTATTCTTCTTAAGTAAATTTAAACAATGCCTGGTACGCTTTTAAGAAATTGACATAAAAATTATTTTTTTAATTATTTCTTTTAAACGTAAAATCTTTGTCAATAACTAAATAAATTGTAAAATAGACAAATAGTTATTTGTTATAAAAGGTTACCGGCAATTAAATAGTTTTATGATTTACATTTAATCCAATAGTAATTGTTAGCTTTGACTATTTACAGGACTATAAACTGACTAGGCTAAATTTTAATAAATACGTCAATGTATTCTAGAAGAATAAAATGTTTTTATCTTAATTTCAAAGAACTTACTGAGAAGGAAAAAGTTAACATAAATCCCACGGTACGTTTTACACAGGAACCAATTAAATATTTTATACAACTAATTGAATTACGATTCACCACAAGAAACCTAATAATATCAAATTCCTTATAAAGTACCGCAGTTAGAAGCCTGACCCCACTTTGTGCCTGCAAAATTGTGTGGGCCTACATAATTTCATATTTATTAAAAGTGGAATAAAGGAGTCCTTTTTAAAGGAGAGTATCTCTTTGTAAAATATTTTAGAGGAAAAAATACTGAAATATCGGTTTTCGATTATACCTTAGAATTTGTATATTTAATGTTCCATAATTAATCAACCCAGAAATATTACAAAGTTTCTCCCTTATAAAATCACTAAACAAATTAGTTCTTAATTAGTTCTTTGTGTATAAATTAGGAGTGTGTAAATATATAAACTAAATGATTGGTCTATTTCTGACTGGAATACGCCTTTAACGTTGATTTATAAAAAAAATTCCAGTCTTTAATGTGGTTTTACTCAGCAAACCAACATGTTAAACAATATCTTTGTGATAATGCAACTGTACTAAACAGTACAGTGATAATGATAATGCAAATATTCATAAAGAAAAAACAGGAGTTGGCTTTTAATCTATATATTAAAAGAATTTATGAAAACTTGTGGCAGTCAGTACGGCCATTCTATCCGGCCGATTTCCTTATTTTTTTTTAAATTGCAGGTAATCATTCACAGATATGTCATCAAGCATTACAAATCATGTATCTTTATCCTTACAAACGTTATAATCAAATGCAAATTTCTGCTGTGTATTCCTTATGGAGGGTTTTTTTGTTCTTTGTCCACTTTGCGTTCGTATACCGTCCATCCGATTGCTTTGAAATTTTGCATAGTAACACAGGTTAACGCTGGGAAGGTTTTAGGCCATTTGCCGAAGTCTTAGGACATTAGGGCTACGCCCCAGTGGCCCTCAAAGTTTCAATGTTAATCTTATGGAAGAAAGATTTCTATTGATTTTATCAGGGGCACAAAAACAGCTGTTCTTATAAAAACTTAGCAACACATCATGTTTGTTTACTTTCATTACCATAGCAACATTCCTTAGAAAATTTGAAGAGTATTACATTTTTGAGGTTACATTGACAAACTAAAAACAAACACAAACAAAAATCAACGAAAAATGCTAACTATATTTTAATTCAATTCAAACATTGGTTGTTACCAACCTATTATATATAAAACAGCTAATTTGGATCAAAAACTGAACATAATCATTCACAGATATGTCAAGTCTTATATATTATCATCCGTTCAGCCACTATTCACCCGAGAAGGAGCTCCGGTATACAATAATTCAAATTTCCCATGTTAATCTTATGGAGATAATGTTTAATGAGTTTGAGTCAGCTGCCAAATAAAACAGCTGATTTATGCTCGGTCACCTGTACAAACAAGCCAAAGATTAACGAGTTTCTTTATCGAATTTTCCACCTGCGAGCGAAGCGAAGCAGCCATCTGAGGCCGAAGGCCGAGCCGGGGTTGGGACGCGGAGCGTCCATGGGCAGAGCCCCTAGTATTTATTAAACTTTTTACTTTAACTATTTATTTGCCATGATTTGATGGTCTTGATTTGTTTAAAATAGCAAGATTTTGAAGAAATTGTACAAACAACAGAAAGTTAGATAATACAATTTAGCTTTCAAACAGAAAAAGATTTTTTCTTCAATTTTTTTTTTTATATAGAACCTTATCATTATGTTTCAAACTATATATAATCTTCACTTTGATTCTAGTTTTTAGTTATTCTGTATCAAGACCTTAGAGTAAATACAGTTCGATTTGTATTTTTAACTATAAGCGATTTCAATAGAAACACATATCTTATGCTGGCACTAATTAGTGAGAATAATATTTATCGATATCATTAAATTTAATAAAAAATTAAATATAATACATTATTAAAATAATTATATTAATAAGTACATTTAAAAATTTTAATTAGACAAACTATATTGTCTGCAGAGATCAGGAGGTAAAGTTGAGAGATATTATGAAGTTGTATAGAAAGCACGTTTTAGGGTATTACGGTTATTATTCCCTTTAAAAGTAAGACGACTTAAAAACATAAAAATAAAATGACTAAAACCAATTGATTATTTATTATATTTCTATTTGTTATATATTTTGTTAAAAGTGGAATGAGCATTAAATTAAATTTATCTCATTTTTATAAAAAGCAAACGAGCAACTGTTGTCTATAATGCATACTGTACTAAATGATTTTTAATTAATTATACAGATTTAATAGGGGTGTTAGTCTTGAACAAAGGCAATGTGTAGGTGAAGGGTTCTAATCAATATTGAGTGATTGAAATATTATTATTAATTGTTTTAGAAGACTAAAACAATTCAAAGGCATTTTACATTACAAAGGTCCTTACCCAAATTTACACTTAAAAGGTCTTCTTCCTTTATGTAAAGTTAGAGAATACTTACTGAATGTTGCATCAAAATAATATTTCCTTTAGAATAATCCTGATCATTCAGTGTTCTATAGAAATTATTTTAGAAAATTGCATTTAACTAAAATCATCACCAAAAATAATAATATTTTAAAGTTTTTATAATAACTTTTATTTCTCTTTTAACGAACTGGATCACCTTTTGTTAGTCTAAATAAACACATCCATAAAAACCAATAACTTATTTTTAAATTGTAGAACTGTGTAGTAAAGTATTCTATGAAAATTGCAAACATGTCACTGGTGCCCACTTTTGTAAAATGATGTGTTTACTTTTGTTAAAACTAGATCAGTGTATTGTTATTTCCTAATACAAGTAACAGCCTAAATCTATGCTTATTTAGTTAATCTTCCTCACTTAATATCATTTAATTAATTGTCAGTATTCATTCCAAAATCCCTAAACAACTGTTTCTTAGAATTGTATTTAAAATTTCAGTTAGAGATTCTTAGCTGGATTAATAAAGTATTATAAATTTGCATTACCAAATTCCCTTAAATTTAAATACTTCTAATTTCATACAATTTAAAATCTGATCGAAATTGTTTCTTTAACAAGATGTAAAACAATTTAAATCTAAAACGTGTGCTTATTATAAATAGCACACAAGCATAATATGCGTAAAACTAGTTGCACAGAAGCATGTAATCAAGTTCAAGCAAACACTTTACAACCAAACCAACAGTAAAATAATACATTGAAAAGTTGTTCTTTATCAAACCGCTTCAAAATTACTCGGACTCAGTTCGAGTTGGCATATTCGTTGGCATATTTTGCCTTAATTTTCGTTTCTGTTTCTAGTCACATGTCTTTACTTCCTCAGTAAATCCCATTTAGTAGCAATAATATTTTAGTGGCCAATACTAATTTTTCAGACACTTCTTTGTTCAACCACTACCGGCTGTTTTCATTATATTTTCCATTAATTGCTTTTGTTCTAGTTTGGGAATGTAAACATTTTTAGGTTAAAAAACTAAACCAGTTTTTTACGACAGTTATGAACAAAATTATTAATTTAGATAAATAAATTTAAAGTTGCAGTTAACTGTAAAAAAATAAGGTGTGTATTATTAATTTTGGTTTAGTACGTATCAGACAACAATCTATTCAAATTACTAAAAATATCTTAAGTAAAATCTGTCAAACACCTGGTCCAACAAGTCAGTATTAAAAATAAAATTAACAAGATTGAATAAAACTAATATAATAAGGAAAGCCAACCAAGCATTTTATTACTTGGCAATACTTCTCTGATTATTATCACAAATGTACTTTGTTTTACTTTAACGGGGTTGGAGAAGCTAATGTATGTGTATGTAAGCTGTATGTGCAAGCTTTAGACAGATTTTAGTATTACTTTAAATAGTGTAATTCCTCAAACTGTTTTAGTTTTAACATAAGTAAATACATCATTTTACAAAAAAATGGGCACCCATGACATCTTTGCAATTTTCATACAATGTTTTACTGCAAAGTGTTCTGAAGAACTTAACATCCTATACGGGTCCATGCAAAGCATTTTACCCTATAATTTGCAAATGAGTGACTGCACAATACTTTTGACTGATGAACAGAAGGAAAATCATGACTCATTTTGCAAGGAATCGATTCATCGTCCTCATGCAGTTCCGGGCTTCATGACTGAAATTGCAACTGGAGATGAAACATTTACCCTGAGACGTAAAACCAGTAAAAAATAAAAGTAAAACGTTTTGAAACTATTGACTACATTGAGATGGCCACAACGCAGCAACTGAAATGCTTTCAGTCGCGGATTCAACTTTTCGACAATTAATTACAACACTAGCCAAGACAGTACTTTGAAGGAGTTTAATTGAAATTCTATATAAGCATTCTACTTTGTAACAGAATTAATTATTCACCGTATATTTTTATCAAAATTCGTATACTTGTATGTAAACTAATCATGTTTAATAAAATTATAGTGTCTTATGTTGTGTTAACCTCTTTATTAGCAAACTAAATTACTGCGTACGCAAACGTCATCGACGACGTACGTGCATCGACTCAAACTAATTAATTTATTTTATGTTACCGGTTGCTTCACGAAAGGAAGCAGGAAACCGAACTCAATTATTGAGTACTTGTCACTAAACACATTAATTACTGCAAGGGAATTACGTGTTATATTCCTGATGGAAATAATATCTTCTATTTTACTTTTATATATTTTAAGTTCAATAGATATAAATTATACAGTAAATGTTTGTTTTCAATTAATATTGTAACTCAAGATGGAGAAAGATCCAAATTTAGTTTTAAATCTAGTAAAATCCTCCGCTAACCATTTCGAAAGAACTTAAGTCTGCAACGAGTTACCGTAACTCCTGTTGCCTAAAGCTAGACTAGTTGCGCGCATGCGCGTCCGAACCGACCTTGTAGTTTGACCTACAATTAGAAACCAGTGTAGTGCTAGCCGGCGACCAACAAACTAGACGAGAGCTGCAGGTCCAACGTCCGTCGGTGACAAGTTCTACACTCATTGTAATCCGTTGTCAATATGCCATAAGCAATCCTATTAAATTATATTATAATCGGTAATCCCGTAAGTTGATATTATAACAAATCGCGCACTCGTAATGAATAATAAGCGGTAATAATTTCGTTTCGGTTGGAACCCTATCGTGTACCAATGGTGACTAGTGATTTAGATTAGGCTAAAGTGTAATAGTTAAGATTTATATAAATTAATTAAGCGCTTGTTAAAATCTGGCAGAATCGGATTTGCAGGGTACGGCTTAAGGCAATCGGTTCAATTAGGGTTGATGAACAATTAATTGCTCTGGGTATCTGGGTATCGTCCATTTTGCATCGACAGTTCCAGTCACGACTTCCATTAATTTACCAAGTCGGTGCAAAAACACGCTGACTAGGGATTCCCAAATAAGATCAAAGGGATAACTGGTACAGTAAATGGTAGCGAGCAAGGTTACGTCCCGCATTAAATGATAGCAGGAGCGAAGTGACGTCCCGAATTAAATGTTGAAGCGATATTAACCCTAAAAAGCAATTTCATTCATGTCAGACTTTGCCTATATTACGTCATCACTTCCGCCGGTAAAAACCACGTTTTTTATTTTTTGCAAGCTAGTCACCAACTAACCGAACTAATCCTCTTAATAATAAACTTTATCAACAAATATTTTAATATTAATTATGCACGTTTGCCGTTAAATTTAGACTTATATTAATTTCTACACCCAGTTCCAATTAGTGTGAGTCATAAGGTTGGTATAGTGTTTCTTTTGTTTATATTTCCTGCTTTATTGGTGAGTACATAAATTATTATTACTATATTATAATAAGCAGTGCCTTACTTTATTCATATTTGAAAGCCAGACTACTGAACTGAGAGTCTAACAAAAAGAACTTTAATCGACCTAACCTCTCAAAGAAAGTTGAATATTGTTTAATAGGCCTAACCAATTTAACACTACCTTGGGTAAAACGAACTTTGTGTTTTGTTACATAGCAACACCCTAACCAATAAACTATAAATATACCAATCTATATGATTTCATTGTAAAATTTATTAACATAATACATTTAGGCCAAGCCTGCACCAGTGTGTTTAGTTTACATTACACATAATTTTCCCACATATATAGTGTTATTTACAACATTTGGTCTGTCAAATCACCAAGTTCATATAGTGAATGTGTAATCTAGCCTTTCATAATCTTTCCTACCAAAATAATTAGTTCATAGTAGGCCTACAACAAATAACTCAGCTCTGACACTCTTAAAATATTATATCTGTCAACAACAACCCAATTTTGTGTCTCTTTGTCAGTGATTGTGTTGGATAATAAATTACATGCTATTTTTCAAATAGTAATCCTTTTTTCATTGAAAGTATTGTAACAGTAACAATATTTTAAAAGTTTTACAATACTTTAGGATAAAACACACATTAAGCATACAGATTTATAGCCTACCATTTTTGTGTCATACAACTGACAGCTGATAGTACTCTTTCTTAGTTTGGCCATCCAAGCTATATATATTTTACAGTGTTAGTAATATTGTCCAGTTAATTTGCACATTTCAGTGTTTCATAGGTAAAATAAGTTTTAATAATTTTTAGGCCTAGTCTAATTTTGTCAATGCTGTTTGATAGTATTTCAGGTGACGTAGTTTTATATAAATTATTCAGAATATATACACCTTTTAGCCATTTCAAACCACATATGGCCTACACCTGCTAGTTAACAGTGATACAATATCTTGTACTATATATTGGCCTATAACCAACAAACATAACAGCATGCTCATTACAACGCAGTGATCGACACATTAGGCCTATACTCAGATACTCAAAAACACATATAGCCTAACTATTTTCCCTTTTTAGAAATCTAAATCTCATTTCTAATTCAACTGAATTGTAACACTGACATTTAAATCACAACTGTATTACAACATTACAGCAAATTACAGTACTTTCAAAAAACATTGACTAATTTAATTACTCTTAAACAATTTTGAAATAGTTAAACCATACTTAACCTAATTCTCTACTTATTGATAAGATAATTTTGTACAATAAATTCAATCAATGATCACAGTATTATAATTCCACAACCTCAATTTTAATAATACCCTATTACAAAAATAGTTTCAAATAATATTAAATAATTTTAAAACAAAAATAAATCCACATAATATAGTAATTTGGTTACACCTTAACAATTCACCAAAAGTAAATGCACATTAAATATTGTTCAATTTAACCAATAAATAAGCTACAACAGTTATTATTAAGCTTATTATCCATAAATAGGTTGTTTTCAGCATATTATTTAGCCAAGGTATTGAAACGTCCAGGACATCTCGAGCTATGATATAAGTAACCGAACGCAGGTAAATTGTTTTGTGTGTTTATAATCTACGGTTTACGGGTGTTATACTGCTATATATTCGTTATTTCAGCTAATTATTACCATCATATTTAATTCAATTCCTACAAGCCTACCAGGCTTTTCCATTTTCAGATCGAGCGGGTGATTACAGATAAATAATTGTCTATATTTTTGTATTTTGTTGTTTTCAGAAAAAAAATTTTCCAGTTATTTACAGTTATAAACAGTTTTTAGGTATTTACGTCCCTCAGAATTGCAGCTAATTCATCAAATAGATATTACAGCCTACAATATTTAATAAATCTTTATATATTTCAAATAAAGCCAAACTTTTAAATAATTTCAGTAGGTACTTTATATAAAACAATAGTTGAAAACAAATTATTTCAAAAAAATAGTATTCGTCTTACATCAATAATAGTAACCGACAATATAGTTTATAATAATTTTGCTCCGGATTAATTATTTCTCAAAACTACAGTCACACCTAGACAATCATATAGCCTATAATAAATAAAAATAATAATGACTACATTATAATCAATATCACCAAATAGCAGCGATCAGGTAACCGCAATTCTACAGTTATGACCCAACCTAAACAAATAGTTTTTATCGGAGATAGTCACACTACTCGACTAGGCCGGCACTACCAATTACAAAACCATAACCAGTTAACAAAAGTGTACTTCCATGGGTTGCCAGGAGCGACTTGTGCTAAAATAAAACTTTATATAAAGTCAAACAGAAAAATAATTTTCCCAAATAAATTAACAAGTCTAATTCTCGGAACCAACGACTTGCTCAAGCAACAAAGCTTCGAGCAACTACGAGTTAATGTCAATTCAATAATCAACCTCATTAAACGTTGTAACCCAACCGGTGAAATCGCGTTATTCGAACTTCCGATATTCCCAAAAATTAAAACAAAACCAAACATAGTTGCACAGATAAAATCCTACAATAAATTTATAACAACTTTATTTAATATAAAATTGATCAGATTCAATATCGACGATTACGATTCGCCAAAGTTTTTCTTATCTGACGGATTACATTTTTCAGGATCAACCAATTCCTTAATATTGAAAACAATAAATGAAATACCAAACGGTAAATCAATTTCATACATAAGAAATCAATATAATACAGTTAATTAAAAGAAACAAAACAAAAAATCACAATTAACTGTAAAAACCCTAACCATATTAAAAGAAATTACGGCTTACATAGTGTCCTAACTAACATAACATAATTAACAGTACAGTATTTAACAAGGGATAAATTTTTTAGAATAATCAATTTTATTTAACCTTATAAAAATTTCATACTCTTAGGATATCAATCGACCAAGCCAATTCTAGGACACTATATAACAAACACCCCCCCCCAGTCTAATTATCAACCCGATCGTACCGACCTGCCTTTCCCGAACACCTGGCTCCGATCGCCGATATTAGATTATAAGCTATTTCTTACTTCCTACTTCATTCTTCTAACTTATAACAATAGCACACACCTCTAATCTATCGATGGTTTCGTTCGGTCGATAGGTATGGCTTGGGTAATCTCTTACGAGGGCTTACCTCTACCAAACAAGACGTAACAACTATTCGATGATTAGAGCCTTTTTTCAGATCCATCAAAAATTTTTTTTTCCCATTACATTTATAAGGTCTCACCAAACGTCCAGTCGTTTTTATATGTATCGCCGTGTGTAACCAGCTCCTTTTCTTAGACTATTATTTTAATTTTGTTCATTGGATATAATATTAACTTCATTGCATCATTTTTTTTTATTCTCAAATAGTTGTTATGAGCTTTACATCGGAGATATTTGGAAATGATGAAGACTTTTGGAAAAAGTAGTTATGGCCAACTACCAGAGAATCTTTATATTTGCATCCTTTCAAAACCTTCCTCAACTTAGAGTCAACAACAATATTTACATCAAATTTTTTTTATCCCAAATCATCTATCCACCCACATCAGAACATACAACATTTTGTTATACTATCTACTTTCTCTTTACTATCTATCTACCACTCTGGTCTGTCTTAGTTTATAAGTTAGTTTTATATATACATATATTTATATATACATATACGGATTTAGTATTTAAGAATTCGTTATACTATT
>JAGFPH010000977.1:40817-53546 GCA_018207615.1 Philaenus spumarius
AAGTCCCGGCGAGGTGGTTGTTATCGTACAGATGGAACTATTGAACCCGAGCTTGTTCGGGATTGTAAAATTAACTTAGAATAAAATCAAAGATTTTTAGGGAACACCTGGATCCAGGACTATTACGTATTTGGGTTCTATGGCGGGAACACATTACGCTAATCACGGGTGTGTTGTACGTATGAGACTCAGGTCGTAATACTAAACGGTGATGACGTAACAATCAAGTAAAGTCGGGGGAAAATTTCAAATTTCCTCAAAAGCCTGGAAGGGAGGTATTTTTGTAATGAGCAAAATAAGGCCTATAAAAAAGGTGGTATGACAAAAAGTCATAATTTCAATATTTAGCGAATCAGGGTAGAAACACTGACGCTAAAGTCAATTAAAGTTAAAGTTTAATAAAGTTTAATGAGTACATGTTATTAAGAAGGATTAGTTGCTTAGGAAAAGCAAAAGAAAATTCAAATAAAATAATTATTATGAATGGTAGGAGTTTTCACACCTAGCGGTTAAGTCAGTAGGGAAAATTGTATTTTTTAAACTATTAATCTAAAGTAATAAAGAAGGGAGGTAAATTGATTATTGTAAAAACCAGTATTTTAAATAAATTAACGGTATTTAACGTAAATGTAAAACTTGGAAAATCGTATACTTTTAAATGGCAAAAACTTCGTTAAAAAACCTATTATAGAAATCAGACTTCGGCTATTGTCACAACAACAATAGACCTTCAGGAAAATGAAAATGAAAATTTAAAATAATGAAAATGGAAAATTTTTAAAAGAAAATGCATTGGGAAAACGCTAGGGAAGGCCTAGGAAGAGAATGGAGCGTCCTACAACTTTCATTCAAATTTCTAAAAAACAGGAAAAAATCACAGATTAAGAAAAGCTATTTCGCGGGAAAATCCCATAAAACCGCGAAGAGTTAGAAAGGAAAGTTGAAAATTCGCACAGTAGAATAGGAGAGGAAGGGTTAGGAACCACGTAAAGCGCTGAGCCAATCAGAGCGGAGAGGAGCTTTGGCGGCCGGAACAAGGATGTAGCATTCAAATAATTTAAGAAGTTTAAGCCTTAAAACTACGATAAACAAAATAAAAATAAAGGATTTAAATGTATTGCTAAACAAAGGATGATTTTACACACAGGAAGGTGTAAGAAAATCACTTTAATGTGAAAAAGTGAATTTTCGCGGAAAAATCGCGAAAGTGGAGATGGAAGGAGGCTTTATAAACCCTGGACGGGAATTTCAAAGGGATTATTGGGTGAACGACAGTACACGGAGTGTATGTCACTCTGTTTAGTGATTTTGTGATCGACAGTACACGGAGTGTATGTCTCTCTGTTTATGGATTTTTAAGAGTTAGTACGGAGTTTGCTATTATACGGGTGAAGTGATCAGCGGTTTGACAAGGCGATACAGGAAGACTACAGGAATATAAGCAGGAATACAATATACTGCTAAGGCTATATTATCAATGAAGTAGCTAAGAAACTTCAGGGACCTGGACTTCTGGAACGTTTTGGCGGACAACTGGACATGAGTATCTAACGTGGAAGAGTTAGCAGGACGATCCCCGGACACATAAAGGACTACTACAAACCACAGGCAACTATAACTCAACGGAAGAACATCTGACGCAGCTTCACGACAACAATAGAACAGCACGCTGTCATCATTGTACATCGCCAAAAGCGCAGAGAGCAACTTTACCCTACAGGTTCTTCTGCTGCTATAAACAACAATCAGCCCCGTGTTAGACGGCCATCTTAAACAACAAATTTGAGGTCTGTGTCAGCGAATTTACGTTTATTCCCCACAATTTGCCTGATTAAATTCAAATTTAATTTATTACAGATACTGGGTTAGTAGGATTGGAAATTGTTTTTCTTAGTGTGAAATGTTTTTATAATATCTAAAGTCGTATAGCATAAAAATCATTAAAGTAAATTCATAATTTAAATAAATTAAAAATAAGTAATTAATAAAAAGCTTGGAACAAAGCATATTAATTAAAAGCATAATTAAAAGTAATATTAAAATTTGTTCTACCTTATTAGATTAAGCAAGAGTTAAAGAAAATTGCTTTTGTTGCAAATTGTATAAATTGGAAAAGAGATATCCAAAAGTATTATTTTTGAGTTGTGTTTTTTAAGATTAATAAATGGATGATTATTATTTTACAGTATAAAAAAGTTTCTAACGTTCACTTACCTATTGTTGAATATTCCATTGTTATATTTCCTAGTGTTAGAAATATTATCAAGGTGTTACGTTATATAATTATCCAAGGCACAAATAAAATTATTTACAAGGTCAGTTCCACTGTATTCACTTCCTCGAGGAATACAGATAGTAAATTCTATTTTTGCTTGTGCTCAAAGCTGAGTTTTATTAAGATTACTGGAAGTGTAATTTGTAGTTTTTTAGTCAAAATATTCAGAGTAATATTAGACAAACAGTTAAATCACCCAGGCCCTTTAAAGAAAAAGGATAGCCTGTACTTCCAGTGGGTGATTTTAACTTATCCTACACAGTACACGTTCGCTGAGGTGTGTCGTATAGGTCGAAAAAGACTGACACCCTACAGGGCGATACAAAAGTGTACAGTTGTAAGATTATCGTTGCAAAGTGAGCTAGATTTCAAAAAACAGAGTCACCTCACCGGCGATATATCTTAAGCGTTGTAGAGATTGGCGTACCCGCAGAAGGGCCGTTGATACTTTGCAAAAGCGTAAGCGTGTACCGTTGTAGTATCTTTAGCCTTACAAACGTTATAATCAAATGCAAATTTCTGCTGTGTATTCCTTTTGGGGGTTTTTTTGTTCTTTGTCCACTTTGCGTTCGTATACCGTCCATCCGATTGCTTTGAAATTTTGCATAGTAACACAGGTTAACCCTGGGAAGGTTTTAGGCCATTTACCGAAGTCCTAGGACATTAGAGCTACGCCCCAGTGGCCCTCAAAGTTTCAATGTTAATCTTATGGAAGAAAGATTTCTATTGATTTTATCAGGGGCACAAAAACAGCTGTTCGTATAAAAAACTTAGCAACACATCATGTTTGTTTACTTTCATTACCATAGCAACATTACTTAGAAAATTTGAAGAGTATTACCTTTTTGAGGTTACATTGACAAACTAAAAACAAACACAAACAAAAATCAACGAAAAAGCTAACTATATTTTAATTCAATTCAAACATTGGTAGTTACAAACCTATTAAATATAAAACAGCTAATTTGGATCAAAAACTGAACATAATCATTCACAGATATGTCAAGTCTTATATATTATCACCCGTTCAGCCGCTATTCACCCGAGAAGGAGCTCCGGTATACGATCCTTCAAATTTCCCATGAATCTTATGGAGATAATTAGTTTGAGTCAGCTGCCAAATAAAACAGCTGATTTATGCTCGGTCACCTGTACAAACGAGCCAAAGATTAACGAGATTCTTTATCGAATTTTCCACCTGCGAGCGAAGCGAAGCAGCCATCTGAGGCCGAAGGCCGAGCCGGGGTTGGGACGCGGAGCGTCCAGGGGCAGAGCCCCTAGTATTTATTAAACTATTTACTTTAACTATTTATTTGCCATGATTTGATGGTCTTGATTTGTTTAAAATAGCAAGATTTTGAAGAAATTGTACAAACAACAGAAAGTTAGATAATACAATTTAGCTTTCAAACAGAAAAAGATTTTTCTTCAATTTTTTTTTTGATATAGAACATTATCATTATGTTTCAAACTATATATAATCTTCACTTTGATTCTAGTTTTTAGTTATTCTGTATCAAGACTTTAGAGTAAATACAGTTCGATTTGTTTTTTTAACTATAAGCGATTTCAATAGAAACACATATCTTATGCTGGCACTATTTAGTGAGAATAATATGTATCGATATCATTAAATTTAATAAAAAATAAAATATAATACATTATTAAAATAATCATATTAATAAGTACATTTAAAAATTTTAATTAGACAAACTATATTGTCTGCAAGAGATCAGGAGGTAAAGTTGAGAGATATTATGAAGTTGTATAGAAAGCACGTTTTAGGGTATTACGGTTATTATTCCCTTTAAAAGTAAGACGACTTAAAAACATAAAAATACAATGACTAAAACCAATTGATTATTTATTGTATTTCTATTTGTTATATATTTTGTTAAAAATGGAATGAGCATTAAAATAAATGTATCTCATTTTTATAAAAAGCAAACGAGCAACTGTTGTCTATAATGCATACTGTACTAAATGATTTTTAATTAATTATACAGATTTAATAGGGGTGTTAGTCTTGAACAAAGGCAATGTGTAGGTGAAGGGTTCTAATCAATATTGAGTGATTGAAATATTATTATTAATTGTTTTAGAAGACTAAAACAATTCAAAGTCATTTTACATTACAAAGGTCCTTACCCAAATTTACACTTAAAAGGTCTTCTTCCTTTATGTAAAGTTAGAGAATCCTTACTGAATGTTGCATCGAAATAATATTTCCTTTAGAATAATCCTGATCATTCAGTCTTCTATAGAAATTATTTTAGAAAATTGAATTTAACTAAAATCATCACCAAAAATAATAATATTTTAAAGTTTTTATAATAAGTTTTATTTCTCTTTTAATGAACTGGATCACCTTTTGTTAGTCTAAATAAACACATCCATAAAAACCAATAACTTATTTTTAAATTGTAGAACTGTGTAGTAAAGTATTCTATGAAAATTGCAAACATGTCACTGGTGCCCATTTTTGTAAAATGATGTGTTTACTTTTGTTAAAACTAGATCAGTGTATTGTTATTTCCTAATACAAGTAACAGCCTAAATCTATGCTTATTTTGTTAATCTTCCTCACTTAATATCATTTAATTAATTGTCAGTATTCATTCCAAAATCCCTAAACAACTATTTCTTAGAATTGTATTTAAAATTACAGTTAGAGATTCTTAGCTGGATTAATAAAGTATTATAAATTTGCATTACCAAATTCCCTTAAATTTAAATACTTCTAATTTCATACAATTTAAAATCTGAACAAAATTGTTTCTTTAACAAGATGTAAAACAATTTAAATCTAAAACGTGTGCTTATTATAAATAGCACACAAGCATAATATGCGTAAAACTAGTTGCGCAGAAGCATGTAATCAAGTTCAAGCAAACACTTTACAACCAAACCAACAGTAAAATAATACATTGAAAAGTTGTTCTTTATCAAACCGCTTCAAAATTACTCGGACTCAGTCCGAGTTGGCATATTCGTTGGCATATTTTGCCTTAATTTTCGTTTCTGTTTCTAGTCACATGTCTTTACTTCCTCAGTAAATCCCATTTAGTAGCAATAATATTTTAGTGGCCAATACTAATTTTTCAGACACTTCTTTGTTCAACCACTACCGGCTGTTTTCATTATATTTTCCATGAATTGCTTTTGTTCTAGTTTGGAAATGTAAACATTTTTAGGTTAAAAAACTAAACCAGTTTTTTATGACAGTTATGAACAAAATTATTAATTTAGATAGATAAATTTAAAGTTGCAGTTAACTGTAAAAAATAAGGTGTGTATTATTAATTTTGGTTTAGTACGTATCAGATAACAATCTATTCAAATTACTAAAAATATCTTAAGTAAAATCTGTCAAACACCTGGTCCAACAAGTCAGTATTAAAAATAAAATTAACAAGATTGAATAAAACTAATATAATAAGGAAAGCCAACCAAGCATTTTATTACTTGGCAATACTTCTCTGATTATTATCACAAATGTACTTTGTTTTACTTTAACGGGGTTGGAGAAGCTAATGTATGTGTATGTAAGCTGTATGTGCAAGCTTTAGACAGATTTTAGTATTACTTTAAATAGTGTAATTCCTCAAACTGTTTTAGTTTTAAATTTTCATACAATGCTTTACTGCACAGTGTTCTGAAGAACCTAACATCCTATACGGGTCCATGCAAAGCATTTTACCCGATAATTTGCAAATGAGACGAGTGAGTGCACAATGTGTTACAATACTTTTGACTGATGAACAGAAGGAAAATCATGACTCATTTTGCAAGGAATTGATTCATCGTCCTCATGCAGTTCCGGACTTCATGACTGAAATTACAACTGGAGATGAAACATTGACCCTGAGACGTAAAACCAATAACTCCACTCGCATTAAAAATAAAAAATAAAAGTAAAACGTTTTGAAACTATTGACTACATTGAGATGGCCACAACGCAGCAACTTTATTGCTTTCAGTCGCGGATTCAACTTTTCGACAGTTGCAACGCTAGCCAAGACAGTACTTTGAAGGAGTTTAATTGAAATTCTATATAAGCATTCTACTTTGTAACAGAATTAATTATTCACCGTATATTTTTATCAAAATTCGTATACTCGTATGTAAACTAATCATGTTTAATAAAATTATAGTGTCTTATGATTATTATGATTAATTTTAATCATGAACTATGATTATAGTTAACCTCTTTATTAGCAAACTAAATTACTGCGTACGCAAACGTCATGGACGATGTACGTGCATCGACTCAAACTAATTAATTTATTTCATGTTACCGGTTGCTTCACTATTTAAGGTTAAAGGAAGCAGGAAACCGAACTCAATTATTGAGTACTTGTCACTAAACACATTAATTACTGCAAGGGAATTACGTGTTATATTCCTGATGGAAATAATATCTTCTATTTTACTTTTATATATTTTAAGTTTAATAGATATAAATTATACAGTAAATGTTTGTTTTCAATTAATATTGTAACTCAAGATGGAGAAAGATCCAAATTTAGTTTTAAATCTAGTAAAATCCTCCGCTAACCATTTCGAAAGAACTTAAGTCGGTTAGTTAATCCCTGAAACAATAGGCCTCATCGATTTACCTTCCTTTTGAATTTTAGGAAGACAATATAATCTAGGTAATACCGTATTGGAAACATGAAATTTAAAAACATAATTTTTAGGAATCACCAAACCACAATTTTTTATGGTATCTTTAGCGTTCCTAAAAAATGTGTTAAGTGGATTTTTAGATATTTCTTTATAAGGTCCTTCTTTTAACATTTTTGAAACTCTATTGAAATAATCGGCTTTATCCAAAATCACTACAGTATTGCCTTTATCAGCCTTGAGCCTTAAGGTAAAAACAATCCTTCTGTATCAGACCCTTAATTATATCCATTTCTTGTTTGATTAAATTAGATTTACTTCCCGAATTGTTACTACCTAAATCCGTTTGTATTTGAATTGTACAAGTATGCCTAATATAGTTTTTATGAGAATCTTTTAAGTATTGAATACTACTCTCAATATTAGCTACTATATCTTCCACTATACTGTGAGTAGGCCTACAATTATTGAGTGAAAACTTAAGTCACTTACTCAAAAGATCCGTTTCCTCTTTATTGGATTCAAAGGTGAAAGGTCTGATTAGGTTAATTTTTAACCAAAGGTGAAAACTTTTGTCGTCATTGTTTTCTTTACTTAGGACTGGATAGGAACCTTTAGCAATAGATAATATTTAGTATTGGTAATATTTTTCAACTTTCATTTATTTTTTAACTTTTAGTTATTTGTATTTTTTAAACCGTAGTTCTATATTATTTATATTTTGTTGATCTATATTTCATAGTATTTGATTTTAAAGGTTACGTTATTTTATTTAATTAAGTATTTAATTTATTTTGTTTGTTATTTATTTCATTAGGCCTATTAGTTTTTTATTTTATTTTTATTATTGTTTGACTGTTTATAGGTTTAGTAGACAAGTTTGTTATTTTTTGTATTTAATAGTTCTATAATCCATTGTTAAATAGGCTTTTATTGTTAATAATAGATACTTGTAGATTTAACGTGGCTGCTCCACATCCCCCACCAGGTCAGTCTTGCATTGAACGGCATGGGGAGGAATGGGGGTAGGGCGGGTATATATAGCTCTGTAATATTTTCTGTATACTTTGGTAGTGTTAAAACCCTCTGAGGAAAATGTCATCGAAATGTAAATAAGGGTAACGTATTATACATAACTTACAATTTAGTTGTTTAGTTTTTTAACTTGTTTTTTGGTTCGGGATTTTTATTCAAATCAGTGTGATTTTGTCGCCACAGTGCTCTTTTATTTGTTTAATTAATTTCAATACGTTCAATAAATGAGATTTGTGGGTACTGCAATATTAATTTCAACCGTTTAAAAAAATATGTAAAATAGTTTCTCTTTCACCGTTTGACGTCTTGATGTAATTACGTCTTTGACGTAATGATGTTTTGTATTGCTTTAGTTTATAAACGTATAATTCATTTTAGAATATTAAACATATTTTTCTTTAGAATACTATCATTAATAACTCAAAATTTTCTTAAATTTGTATTTTGTACTCCTATGTAAAATTGGATGCGTGAAATTTAAATGTCAGATGTTATTAATCACCTTCGAGTAAAGTAATATTTTCTTTAGTATGAATATCAGTACATTTAAGTTTAAATAGTTTAAATTAATAATTATATTTAAACAAAAAGAGAATTATAAGAAGCTCAGGTCTACAAGACTCCTTAATTACAATTATGTTTAGTTTTATATATAGATAAATTAGGCCTATGTATGTTAATCGTATTTTCATAATGAATTTTATAAAATAATTTGCATGACATAACTTTTTTAATTTGTTTAAGAAAGAAATAATAAACCATATTACTATACAGTAATTATGTGTATATGAAATAACCTTTTACGATTATTTAAAATTCTTTTATTGAATTATTAACTGCAGATATTCTAAGAAACTGAAACAATTTCTGTTTTATTTTACAACTATTTCAAAACGTTTTTCTAAGAGAATAGTTACGAATAGGCATGAAGTTCGTTCCAATTAGGTCTGGTAGTGCCATGTACCTTAATTTGACATAAATACTTATTCATATTGAAAACTTATTCCTATAAATAATAGAGAACTGTATAATTTGAGAAAATAGCTAGGTCGTTAAAAATGTTACGTCTACATTATGCTTGCCTTCCTTTATTCAATATACACATAACAGGTACTAACTAACTGCGAACACGTGCGTCACTACTGTAATTACTTTTGTTCATTTATAACTTAACTAAGGTTTCGTATAAGCCTAATTATATTGTGTAGTTTCTTATAACAGAATATTATCACACACATAAATTTTAACTAGGGGCTCTGCCCCTGGACGCTTCGTGTCCCAACCCCGCCTCGGCCTACGGCCTCAGATGGCTGCTTCGCTTCGTTCGCAGTTGGAAAAGTCTCTAAAGGCTCTCGCTAATCTTTGGCTTGTTTTTACCTGGGTGAACAAGCATCGTTCAGTATTTTTAACATCTGGATTGTATTTATAATGAATCTATTCGAATATTTAGTGACTTTGAAGGCGGTATAAAGAGAAGCTGTACCTATTCGCCTTCTAAGTGACTTGGAAGGTGGTATAAAAAGAAGTTCAGATTTTAAATTTTATGCGTATTTTTCAGACTTTATGCGCATTTTTAAAGACATAAGACCTAGCGAATTCAATTCCTTCCGTCAAATAACCCCTGTATGCAAATTTTCATCAAAATCGTTATAGCCGTTTTCGAGATTCGCGACAGATAAAAAGATACAAAGATAGATACAAGAATTGCTCATTTAAAGTAATGGAACTAGGGGTTCTGCCCCTGGACGCTTCGCGTCCCAACCCCGCCTCGGCCTTCGACCTCAGATGGCTGCTTCGCTTCGCTCGCAGTTGGAAAATTCACTATAGAATCTCGTTAATCTACGGTCAACTAAAATTACGAAACCAGGATTAAATGTACTAACAATAATTGCAAGATTATACCTCAAATACATGCTTTAGAAAAGTGAGATGCTTTCATTACGATTTTAGTCCTAGTTCAAATATCTTCTGTCAACTAAAGTTTTGAAACCTGGCCTAATTATAGTAAACAATATTGCAGGATTAACATAACCTCAATACTATGTTTCAGAAATGAGCCAGGCCTATATTACAAAATTGACTATTAGAATTTATCCATCTTTGCCAAGTTTACCTTTTTTTTTTTGACAAAATAGATTGTTAAAGCAGGCCCAAATTTATTCTAATTCCAACGTGCTAAAAAGTATAAATTAGCTTGTTTTTTAACATTAATTAAAAACTATCCAATGAACAGCTGATTTTGGATAATACTCAATCTCAGTTCTAATCCACTTTATTTCCAACGTGCTAAAACAGTATAAAATGGCTGGTTTATAAACAGCTGTTTTGATCTCTTTATTTACTATTTCGTTGTTATTTTGTAACCAACATGGCAACCCATAAGACCCTATGTTAAATGTTTCAACTTTTAAATTAGATTTTCTCACAAAATTGCTTTTCTACACGAAATACAACTATATGGCTGTACTTAAAAATCAAAACTACACTTAAATACAAAATTTCTTCGAATTCGTTAGAGCCGTTTTCGAGATCCGCGACAGATACAAAGATAGAAAGATAGATACAAGAATTGCTCATTTAAAGTAATAGGATATAGCCTACACGCATTTTTCATTATGTTTTGAATACAGGTCAAACATTTAATGGCGTTACATAGTAACGTTTTAAAATTGTGCATCTTTGTTCATCCTAATGTTACTAAATATTAAAATCTAAAAAAATCACAAAGTTTAAAAAAGAACAAACTTATGTAGGCCTATGTTTAATAATGACTTCATAAAGGTTATATGTGTTGTTTAATGTACTGGAAATTAAGTGAAAACCTTGATCAGCTTTATATAATGGAATGTTTCTGAAGTCAAACTGTATTATTATTATCTTCTTGCAAGGTGAAACAGTAATGGCATAAGTAGCTTACCCTTGCAGGAACTTCCCTTTAAGTTCCAAACTTATTTATTGGCAACGCTATTTCAAAGTTTGTCTTACATCTACAATTGATTTATGGATATAAAAGTCTGAATATTGTATAACAAAAAGCAAAATTAAAGCTTAAAATAAACCAGAAAGCGTAGTTACAAAATTTTAATTTCCATTTAAAATGAATCAAATTATTTCGTTTGTCTATTATTATCACGTTTGTGTGCATTATCTGACAAATTTCTGTAGTAAATACTTTTTTAAATTTCAAAATTATCAAACACAAAATTTCCCTTGTGTTATTTATAAACCCAAGAACCAGTATCAAATTTTGATGAAATATAATTTGAATGCCTTTAATTAAATTCAAACTTTGTTGTCGCACCGGGGATTGACGAATATAATTTGTACCGCGGCTAGAGTTATTTCGGCGGCAACAAGTATCACAAAAATAGAATAAAAAGTTTGGTTACTGTCTCGGCCCTGATAAGGACCGTATGTTGCACAGAATGAGCCTGAATGGCGTTTTACTTTATTCTTGAAACTCGGACCTGAAAAGGACCATATTAGTGCCAGATAGGCCAAAGTACGAACGAAGTATTATTTGAATCTTTTGGCCTGATAAGGGCCGCTGAGCGATTAAAAGTTTGGCCAAAAGGGCGGACGTTTTCAGGAGAAGCCTGGTAGGTGTTCCTGCGCAGGTGCAGGATCAGTGATGATCTGTTTGATGTGTGTGTTGAGACCCTTCGGCTCTGTGTTTGACTCTATGTGTTAATTTTAGGATGAAGTCCTCGAGTGTAGGGATTTTACCCGCAACGAATCGCCACCCGCAACTAGTATCGAAGTCCTCAGCCGAGGCGCATCAGGGAGAGTTGTGACTGGGGAGGAAGTGTTGCCGAATTATCAGGGCCAATTTTAATGATTCAATAAACGTGTATAATTCAATTTAAAAAAAAATACTAGTTCTTTTCTTCGAAAACTCACCAGGATTCCTGCAGCGAAATAAAGAAAACCGTTCGCGGAAAAGAGGCTTGTCCGGCTAGAGCCTCCGCCGTAGCTCCGGCTACGTGTCACCCGATACAACTCTACGCTCTTCAAGCATCACACGGTCCTTCTCATGTCTCGATGATCCAAGGCATTGCAGTCGTCTTGGTGACCGGGTAGTGCGTGCACTACTCAGGGCTACTGCGTTCATCGCAACGAAACATCGCTTCGCAACGCTTCGAACACCTAGCAGGCTTCTCCTGAAAACGTCCGCCCTTCTGTCCAAACTTTTAATCGTTCAGCCTGAATTAGCCTACTTATTTAATAAGTATCAATACGCACCTTTTTATTGGAAAAGCGTCACTTTCTATTCCTTATATTTCTAATCCAAGAAATATTACCAAATAAGGAATACGAAGTGACGCTTTTCCAATAAAATTGTACGTATTGATACTTATTATTCAAACCATGTATACAGAATCTTCACTTTCTTTGTCGTATTTGTTAAGTGAACACAATACCTTAATATTAATAACTTAGTATTTTTAAGTGGTTGCACTAGTTAGTAAGCAAGATATGAAATGGTAGCATTTTATTAAATTAAAAGTAATATAATATTTTTTTATTAATTATTAAAATATTTATTTTCATAAATACAATGTAAGATTTTATTTAGACAACCGATGGAAATTATGAGGTAGACTTGAGAGTTAGTATATGCAGTTTTATAGAAATAACATTTTAGGGCACCGAGGCTTACGGTTAATTTCTCACTTTAAAGCAAGACATCTTAAGAACGTAAAAAATCAATGTTAAAAAATAAATAATTATGTATAATTTAATTCGTTTTGAACCTTATTGCAATTCAGTTTTATAAAGAAATAAATGCAATG
>JAGFPH010000977.1:53646-74627 GCA_018207615.1 Philaenus spumarius
TTTAAAAACTGTAGGAGGGGTATCTATTTGGAGTCCTGTCCTTCTGATTCTGATATTACCATGTCGAACAATACGTTAGAGTCGAAACCTAATTTCTCATCGAGTATCAGGTCAGGTATTGTTTTGAACATTCTGTAAATTTCATACTGCACTAACGTACAGTGTTTGAAAATGCGATTAATCGTGAAACAGTTGTAGCACGTTTCTTAAACTAAGAATTGGATAACGATGACGGTAAGAAACACAAATGTATTAATTTTAATTACGTTATCCGTAGCTAAATAACTTTAAAATGTTTTAACGCGTTAAGTAATTTTCCTTTTTCACACCGACGTAGTATTTATAAGACATCGTTGAATAGTTGTGGTTGTTATTGATGAGGTGCTCTGTGTACTTTGATTCTACTATTTGTGGGCATTGTAGCTGTCGGTATAAGTTCTTTGTACCTCATCTCGAATGATCGCCCAGTCTGTCCTATATATTTAATTTTGCAATCAGCGCGAGATAACTCGTATACTACGGTGGTGTCACATTTGTCTGTACTATTCGCATGCGTGTTCATAACCCTTTGTAGGCTGTGTCCTGTCTTTGACGCAATGGTGTAACCCTATTTCTTAAATATGTTGTTGGCGATGTAATGCAAATCTCTATTGTATTTCAAAACTATGTATTTGTTATCAGATTTTGCTTTCGGTTTGTTATAATTGTTCTCTTTTTTCCTGTAAATTCTATCGATAGTTGCAGGTGAGTATCCGTTGCTTACAGCGATATGCTTTATCGTGTTCATTTCTTCGTTAAAATCTGTTCTATCCGTCGGTATGATGCGAAGTCTGTATATTATTAGGTGACGGCAAGTTCCTATTATATTAATTTATAACAATAGTCGTTATGGAGAGAAACATAATTTGCAAATAAAATACATGTAGACTATAGTGTTCATATTATAAGGTCTTTCCATTAAGAACAAACTTTAAGATTATATTATTTAGTGACGCCGTTTTCAAGGTATTGCCATAGCAAATTACACTCCATGGAATAGTACCATCTCGTGTCATGACGTCATGAGACAACTTATTTTCCAGCAAAATGTACGTATATACATTTAAGACACATATTATGTCCCATGTTGTAAAATAGTTGTACAGTTTAATGTAGTAAAATGATAAAACTTGAAATATTTTATTTACAAATACAACTAACATTATTCTACAAAAATAAAATTCTATGGGAAATTCATAAGCCTCTCTTACATACACACTCTCGTTTATGTGGTCCAGACAAACAATCGAACCTTATTATCGGTACTAGGGGAGACCCCTGCTTGTTCCACACGCCAACCCCCGATGGAACCTTCTAAAAACATGTGTTATGTTTTATTTATAATAAAGGTGTAGGATTAATAATAACTTCAAAACTAAGATGGTAAATAATGTTAAATGTTCAAATCAAATTATTTCGTATATTTCATAACAACAGTTATAATAAAGGTTAAAAGAACCAGCAAGGCACAGGTGTACACTTAATCAAAAACCTAACCAAAAAGTTACTCACTATAAATTACCGTACATTATCAATAAATAGGCCTACTATATGTCTTATTTATTTTTAATTAGGATGTAACATAGTTTTTTCTTATTTTTAAATTCCTAAACGCAAGTTTTTATTGGTTTGTGTGTGTTCAAACATGTGTTGGTTCAGTATAGGCCTAACTTAAAATATTATTTTGTACTTATAGCTGGACATCCGAATCAACTGTATTATCTGTTATTTAAACATAATTATTTACTTCCACGTATGTTTCTTATTATGAACAGCTGTTTTGTATAGAAATGTTTTTATAACCTCCTGAATACTATAAACATCATTATTTACATCCTCGAAAGCAGCTGGATTTGTTTGTTTCTTATTATAAACAGCTGTTTTGTATAGAAATGGTTTTTAAATTATTATTATTATAAACATTATTATTATTATTATTACTATAAACATCATTATTTACATCCACGAAAGCAGCTGGATTAGTTTGTTTCTTATTATAAACAGCTGTTTTGTATAGAAATGGTTTTAAATTCGTTCGATGTTAATCTTGTGAGGAAAACTCGACCTTTGAGATTAGCTCACACCATTAAGGCTAAACATCCCTGAAAAAGTTGTGTTTTTGGCCCGATAGATGGCAGCACCTCTGCGGCAAATTTGTACTACGAATAATTTCCGTAATTATTATCAGATTTTTGTTTTGTAAGTTATTTTGTAAATGATACGAATGAAACATTCACGCTATTGTAATGTTTTTTTTTTAAATTTATTTATAAAAAAGTTTTATACAGATTTTTTTTGCTGTAATATTTTGTTTAAATCGCAGGTAGTCATTTTGTAAATACAAATTTTAAAAGAATTTTGCCGTTTTCAGATATTAACTCGGTCAAATGGTCGTATCGGAATCGTTTTTTAAAGATATTATCATTATTTCTCTCACGCTCCGGTCCCCTCCTCCCGCCGCAGTAGCGCACCCCCCCCCCCTTGCACAGCCCAGCCAGCCGCTCTGCCTGGCCCTGCAACTGTAGCGTTCGTCAACTCACTACTCGCATTCATACTCTGGCCGGACACACTTACTAGACTAGACTACTGATTACGACAGGTGTTTGTTATCTGTTAAAAAGTATTTTCTGTAAGTCGAAAAGAGACATCTAGAAGAAATATAGAAAAATATACAGTAGTTCAAATTAAAGGATTTATGAAAGTAGGCCTATATACAGGTTCTTTGGCCATACATTATTCAATAACACCAGGGTATGAATAATATTACCCTATAACGTTAGTTATTTGTTTTAAATAAAACTTATATTTTAATACATAAAAACGAGAAATAAATAAATAATGAATAGTGCAAAATACCATTTATTTAAAGTAAGCCTGAGGTGTAAAAAATAAAAATAAAATATAGCCTAATATAATTCAATATGTTGCATGTCAAGGTGTAAAGTTCTACTTTAATAATATGTTTAACATTTTTAGCAAATTTTGATATTTTTGTAATTAGTTTAAGTTCTTTGTTCTGTGAGTATCAACAGCTATCCTCCGGAAATGTTTTTTCTGTGAACTTAGCAGCACTGCAATAAATATGAAACAGCTGATCTAGTGATTGAAGTTGCTACAGAAGATAACTGAAAGACTTCTCTAAATATTAATGCCATAATTTAAGATAATATATTGTCTTTTCATTTGTAATTTGCCTTTAAACTTAAGTAATACGTGATGTGACACCCGTTACATTTTGTTTACAAAACTTAGTATTACAAAATGAACAAACACCTTAGGAAAATACTTTTACTGTTAAAGTAAGAGGTTTTGTTTCCCTAATGTTTTGGTATTATTATTTTAATTTTAGTTTTATAATTTAATGAGTAATTCGCGTAACGGGTGTTACATAATTTAATTTATCGGGTGTTACAATTCAACACAACTCACAACCATTCAGTGTTTAGTATATTTATATTCATTTTAAGTAGAATTTAAATACATAGCCCTATTGAGAGTTTATTAGTTTTGGTAGCAACACTTAAAAAGTTAAGAATGATATGTTATTTTAAATAAAATTGAACACGATAACACCTTCAAATTTCATACTGCGAATTTCCTATTTGTAATTCCTGAATCAATCTTTTAACATATTTACTGGGCAATGAATGTTAGGCGTATCAAATGATTTTATTTTTCTTTAAAGTTTTATTTCTATTACTATTACACCTCATACATTTTTTTCTCACGATAAAATGATGAGTGACGTTGTAAAGTGTCAGCAGCATTTGCAAAAAGCCAGAGAGTGAGATAAAAAAAGAAGAGAAGAGAACAATACAAAAAAAAGAACAACTTGAAAAGATCCAAAGCAGAGTAAAAAAATGTAGGGAGAAAAATAAGAAGCGCAATTATCATCAATATCTCAGATTTCGCTGGGATATTATTAGATATCATATTCTGAGAGATGACAAATTTAAGAATATTTTTGGCAAATTACAACAACCTACAGTAGCCCAAAAGACATTTTACAATTCTTTACGAGTTTCCACTAGCAGTTGATATTTTGGAAAAATGAATGAGCTTATGAAGTTCCAAATTTTTAATTCTAGAATTTGATTTAGCGATTATTTTGTTTTTATTTAAAGTTTTAGGCCTATTCTATTAATTCTTGATAGGGGCATATATAAGACTGATCTTCAGTAAGTCTAATTCATAATAGGCCCTAAGGCATGGTATAAAAAGTACTGAACTATATCCATGTAATGTATTAAGTATATATATTTGTTAAATATAAGTTTTTTTATGAAATATAAGTTTTTATTTCTTATAGTGATCAAAGAAACCTCAATTATACTTCTTGTTGTTATTTGACACCTTATTATTATATAATATATGTTAAAAAATCTTAATTTTAGCAACAGCGTAACACCCGTTATATTTTAATGTAACACCCGTTACACAAGATTTAATTTTATGTTTAAAAAAATTGAATGCCAATATCAATTTGAATTACAGTTCCATTACATACATTTACTGTGGAATAACTCATATTTTTTCAAAATTTTACAGTTTTAAAATTCACAGAGTTTTAAGAACATTTACATGAAGTTCAACTTCACTATTCATTTTCAGTAACACCCGTTACACTCCTTTTTTCTATATTTTAGGCTAAGCCTGAAAGCCGAAGTTGCTTTTTAGATTTTTTGTTCCTCGGCGATCCATTGAGAAAACAAATGTTAAACGAAATAACGTTCTCAATAACAATAATTACAAGACGACGCAATAGTACAACAAATAAGAATCACGGGAGAGCACATGGATGGAAGCTCGGGAAACCGTCATCCAACTGTATACAAGCAACATCTGAGACGCGTGGTGGGGGGATAGGTGGCGCGAGTGAGTCACAGCGGCACTGCACCTGCTTCGTGTCACTCTCGCGTTTGTTCTCATTACTGTAAATGTATAAACAACAATACCGACTAAACCAGCTAGGCGATTTAAAAAATTAAAAGTGTAAAATTAATTAAAAATTATTGTCTTCAAAATGACTACCTGCGATTTGCATTTTTCGTTTTGTAACACAATTATTTTATTATTATTTTTTAAACCAGCAACTTAATTAAAATTTAGCTTCATTGGCGTGAATTCTAATCTTATTCCGTTCACAAATCAGTTTTGCAAATGAACATCGGACGAAAATTCCACCAATAAACACCAATACAAAATGGCTCAATTTTGGTGCTGCGCCGTGGTGGCCGAATTTGGAACTAATCCTGGGATGTTTAGCCTTAAGGATAAGAATTTTCGACATCTAAAACCTTATTGCCAAACTTCGAAATGAGACGAATTTTTTGACAACTCAAACATTTAATTTGGTCCATAAATAAGGGAGGAGTTGTGTTCACAAAAAACTGATTCACGTATTATATATAAGGATTCCTAAATCTGAGATATAATGACAAAGATATTTCAAATTTAAATGTATTTCTTACTGTACCTACATAAGTGACCTCTTTACTTTCTTTTCCCAGGATTTTGTAGTGGTAGCTTTGCACATCTTAAGTAAATGGGCCTACAGGTTACTGGAGTATGTTAAAAATACTTCTAACAGAATTATACACTTCTACGGAAGATATTTATATTGCACGCAACAATAATTTTTAATATTAATCAATAATTAAAGGATAATTTAATACAGAAAACAAGTAAACAATAAAACTATCTTCCATCTAAAATTGTGCAAAAATAAATAAATTGATAATAGTTTTTATACACCCATTCAAATACTTTGTGTTTTTAAGTAATTGATTTCATCGCAGAATTTCCGCAGTTACGTGTAAACATAATTCATACTCACTAAGCGAGCGATGCTACATACGTTTGTAGAGTAGTGCAAGTCCCAGCTGCTACATAATTTATGCAATACATAAAGGTACCAATAAATTTGAAACCAGATATGAACGTGACAGAATCAAAAACACTCATTGAAGACAAATCTTGTCTATTATGTAACGGAACTTACGGTAGTTTATCAACTTTTCTTTTCTTCGCTGAATGTTTTTGCAATTATGTTTTCTATGTTAACACGTTCACTGCTACGCAAATTTCGTATTTCCTATGCCTTTTATTTTTTATATTTATAGCCTAAATGAGTAAAAATTACTTTATTTTTTATTTTTGAACCTTTCTACGTAATAATCACTAATACTTTAAAGCGGACACATGTGCGTCCACAGCTCATAGGCTTAAAATTGGCGTGCAAGGCACACAATGCACTGTGTATTGAAAATACTCCCAATACGGGAGTTGGCGTGCGAAGCAGGCAATGCACTGTGCGTCGGACGCTTCTCATAGTGTTCAGTGTCAAGCTCACTTGTGCGTCCTTAGAAGTATACGTGTTAAACTTATACTGTTTTTAGTTTGGCTGGTTTTTTTTTTTTTGCATCTGGTCTAACAACTACTTTCGATATTTAAGGGTCGGCTTGTAGTGGCGGCCATCTTGGATTTTTATCACATAAGAGCAATGTTAAATTTCAAACCATTTATTTCGTTTATTTTTTATCATAAAATTGCTTGCAAGGTTTAATTTTAAGCACAATTACAATACGCATCCTTCTTGCAATTTACATTTTTTTAAATTTCTTTCATTTGTCAAGTAACTGACATTTTGTAAGTACAAAGTTTGATTTTTTTCCTAACACAATAAAAAATTAATCCATTAATGTATATGTGGCCATATCCGATTGCTAATTATATAAATATATAAATATCAAAGTTTTACCTGCCTTAGCAATCTTTATTGGTTGATTTTGTATGTCTACAGCTGTTTCACCTTTTCTTCAGGCATCGTCAGGACAAGAACTATTACACATTTTCATCACCAATTCCGCTTGATAATATTAAAACAATTAACATTTAACATTTAAAAAACACTTAAAAACACAAATATAAAATTACGACACTATTAAAGTTTTTTGAATGACTGTCACTTGTTTATACGATATGTTTATCAGTTTCATTCCAATATATTATTTGATTTGATTGATAATATTTCTCCCTCCACACTGCCAGCAGCCACTTGTGCACATGTCTTTCAGTTGGATTGATGACATGACACAGGACAGTCACACAGCGCAACAGAACAATTTCCGGTTGCTTTCTCGTTTACTGGAGCAGACCCTTAAGGTGGGAACATAAATATATTTTTTCTTCACTTTAATGAATTTTAAGAATCATGTTTCTAAAATTCAAATAATATGTTTTAAACTTTCTTTTCTTTACAATTAATTTCATAGTACTGATGATTAATAAAAATGAAATATAGAAAAATAATAACAAAGTTGATTGAAGTTTAAAGAAGTAAATGTTTTTTTTTTTTTTAAGTAAGAAGATCTAAACAAATTTTAAACTAAATTATGAACTTATAACAAGCAAAGTAAGTGCCAAGCAAAAAAATTTATAAAGTACAAGCACTCGCTTTAATTTCAAACCAACTGTAAAATAACACTTTGCAAAGAAATTTGTTGCTACTTATCAAGACTCTAAAATTACTCGGATGCTGCCTGTTAGTTCATTGGCGTACGTTTTTTTAGTCTTTGCTTGCGTTTGTAGTCACATCGTTACATTCATGTCTTTAATTTCTCTGTAAATCATATTTCATATTTTAACAATCGCTACTACTTTTTCTTCACATACAGACTTTTGCTTTTCAACTGTCTGTACTCTTAACTTCATCGGCTATTTTCTTTACCAATATTTTCCATTAATTTCCTTTTGTTCTGGTATGAGAAAATAAAAATGTGTAGATTTATACAGCAAGACTAGTTTTTCCAATAATATGAGGTAGAGTAAAGGGGAAAACTAAAATTTAAGGGTGCATTTATTAGTCTTTTTAAAGATAAATATAATGTTGTTTGTTATGAGTTTTGTTATAAATCGTTTTTTCTTATAACAATCTACACAAATTTCAAAAAATATCTAAAGTTAAATGGATGCCTTGAAAACACCTGTTCAAACAAGTATATATAAAAATCAAAATCAAACTTAACAAAATCATTAATTAATTGAAAACAATATAATAATGAGAGCTAATTTATTAAATAACTAGGGGAAACCCCTGCGTGCTCCACACGCCAACCCCGTTTGAACCTTCTATACACATAATCATGTTATGTTTTCTTTATAATAAAGCAGTAGGATTAATAATAACCCAAAAACTAAGATGGTAAATAATGTTATATGTTCAAATCAAATTATTTTGTATATTTTATAATAGCAGTTATAATAAAGGTTAAAAGAACCAGCAAGGTTCTACAACCTACCAAGCAAAATACACCTATAAACCAAGGTGTTTATATACACCTTAATAAAAATCTAACCTAGAATTTAAAAATACAATATTTTAAATTAGCTTTTAATGGAAATATTACAGCAAACAGCCGTTATTTTATTCAATTGGTTGCTATGGTAATAAATGTAAATACATGTGTTAATTTATCAGTCTAGGCCTAATCTAAGAATTTTTTCCGACTTAATTTTCAAATATTGAAATAAAAATGTTTTGATCGAAATGAATTATAGCCTATGTTACTCAGGGATAGAGTAGCGTTTTATTAGTAAAACAATTTTTTCAATCGGTTCAGTAGTTCCAGAGATTACCCCCACATAAAAAAAAAAAAAACTTTACCTCCTTATAATATTAGTATAGATAAGCATTTTATTATTTTGCCTATAACCATTAAGTATTATTATTGATTGTATTAGTGAAATTTTTATATTCAATAAATAAGTTACCTCGGTTTTTTTTCTCTGTTCAAGTCCTTTTTCTTCTTTGGTGGGATTACGCTTCACTTATTCGAGCATTTCTACACCATATAATGCAATATTTACAACTTACTTACATTGGCTTTTAGTAATTATGTTAGGGCTATTCAGAAAATTATGAACGTTTTGGAGGAATTCCAAATCTACAAACACTAAGATCAAACTTCCAAAAATATTCCAATTTAACACCATTTTCGACAAATCTTTTCAAAATGTGCCCCTTCATTCCAGGATACCTAACCCAGAACACAGAAAAGACAGAACCAATATCGAACAAGATATCAACGCAGACCATCGATGTATAAACACACTGGATTGCGCGCTGAGTAGTCTGAAAGGTTCGAGAAACGAGCCGGCTGGCGTGGAGCTTCCCCCTCCACCGGTGGGCTAGACCCGCTGTGGGCACCGTGATAGATGGACATTGATACACGTTGTTGTTGTTGTATACAGTTCAATTCTTTGATTTATCTCTACACTTTTTTATAATAATATGTCATTTTTGGGCAGAGGATATAGTATTCCTAAATTACTATTCAAAACAGGCCTAGTTTTATTAGTAGTCTTGTAGTAGGAACATAAAAACTGGTGTTTTCAAAATAAGAAATTTGAAATTGATCATTTGAATATTTTGATACATTTCTATTTAGAACAAATTACGAAACGTTTTTACATTAATGGAAAAAAATTCAAAATATGTTTACTACTTTTTATGTAGGCCTGAATTTGAACTTTTTCCTTTCGTTACTTAACATGCTTATTTCTTGAGCTAATAATTTTGTTAATTTTACTTCAATCATTTTTTTTTTTACTGGCATTCTTTGAACCTTTATCTACAAAAAAGCTATGGAACACTTTTGAATTGGTTTAGAATAAACGTGTTGAATAAATGGTTGAAATACAAAAACTTGGACGAAATTTTACAAATTTGAAGTTTACGGTCATTTTGTGAGCTTACCGTTTGAAATACGGAAAAAATCTAGAATACAATCTTGTTGAAAATCTAATTTGCAACACGCAAAATGTTATTAGTTTTAAAATTCGACTTACGGGTAAGCCACAAACTGGCTTTGGAAAAAAACTTACACTGAGAGAACCGGTCCGACCGCCATTTTTATTTTCTTTACGGGGTTCAAAATGAAAAATGGAAAAAGTATTAAAATTATGAACATAATTAGAGATTTTGTAGTTTGCATTGCCATCACCATGTGACACCGCAGGGTTTGGCGAGCGAAGCGATCAGGGGCCGAGTCCCTAGTAGTAAATAAAATTATTTTCCCTTTTAACGGAATTTTGTAACATTTCAAAACATCGCGAGCTACAAAGCTCACATTTATTTACAAAGCTTGGAGCGCGTCAAAAACTTACTAAACTTGTTTTATTTAACAATGTTTAAAGTGTAATGTATAGGTATACTTTTATGTAAATAAAATGCAGTTTAAAATGCTAATACAGATCATGTTTTTCATTATGATTTTGGTTCAGTTTATCTTTCCCTAAACTTTTCCTTATCCTTATCCTACAACAATAATAATAGTTTAAACACAAACTATTTTTATTAATCTTCTATATAATAAAAATGAATTGCTGTTCCTTTGTAAGCGCATCAATTGAGAACGGCTGGACCAATCTGGCTATTTATTGTTTTAAAATGTTCGTAATAGTCCGAACTAGGTTTAAATAAAGAAAAATTAGAAAAGTTTCCCGAAGTAGTTTCGAATTTGGAAAAACTAAACCGCATCTTTTGTATGGACTCAAGACCATAGCGCACAAAAACAGATGTTCGTAATAAAAAGCTTAGCAACACGTCGTGTTTGTTTGCATTCATTACCATAGCAACTTTACTTATCAGTTTATTATTCTTCATAACCAACAGCTTTTTTAGGTTAGATAGACCAACTTAAAGCAAACAAAAAACAAAAATCAACTAATGCTTACTATATTTTAATTTAATTCAAACACTGGTTGTTACATATTACAGGCTGTATAAAACAGCTAATTTGAATCAAAAACTGAACATATTTGTAGGTTAGGCCTACAATGAATCAAAACACGTTTATTTGGAACCAATTGGGCTAATTTAAAATTAGGTTTTTACAAAATTCTTCACAACTATTAGTTTTTTTTAGATTTGGTAAAAGAAAACAAAAGGTTTACTGTATTATCTGTAGGCCTAAAGGTTTACAAAATGTAAATCTAAATTTGTGTAGTATGTTTTTAAGTGGCATAAAAACCATTTTGCAATTCGATTACTTAAGTCAATGTAATGTAATGGAATAACTACCCTTTAAATTAAATCAAGCAATAGCAAAGCATTGCTGGGTCCACTAGTTTACTATAAAAATAAGTGTTACATACTGTATAACAATTAAATATTGTTTAGAAATAAAAATGATTATTTTACAAATAATTTGTGGTGCCATTGTTGAAGCTGAGTAAAACAAATTAAAACATTTTTGGGCGTTGCATTAGCTTTGAATGCTTCACGTGTTGTTACTGTCCCACCAGTGGTGGGGGAAGCGGCTAGGCCGGCCGGACCGTATTCAGTACACGCAGCAAGCGATCCAGTGTGTTTATACATCGATGACGCCGACACGCAATAAAATCTTCCGTAATTTTTAATAGCAAGTGTTGTTTGTGGACGTTATAAATGAAAGTGTTATGTAAAAATATGTTTTTATTAATTAATCGAGCGAAGCGAGGTCTCCGTTTTAACGCGACCGTTCGGCATTTCGTCTGTCTGTCTCACGATTACGGCCAAACGCCTTGACAGATTTTGATGATTTTTTACATGAATGTTCCTTATTCCTAGGCCTAGCCATGTATACATATGTTTTTTTCCATTTTTCATTTTTAACTCCTTAAATAAAATAAAAATAGCAGCCGGACCGTTTCTCTCAATTTAAGCTTTTTTCCAAAGTCAGTTTGTGGCTTAAAGGTAAGTCGAATTTGAAAACTAATAACATTTTGCTAGTAACAAATTACATTTGCAAACAAATGTATTCCTGATTTTTTTCTGTATCTCTAACGGTAAGCTAACAAAATGGCCGTAAACTTCAAATTTGTTAAAAATCGTTCAAGTTTTTGTATTTTAACAATGTTTTTATACGTTTTCTAAACCAATTCAAAAGTGTTCCATTGCTTTTTTGTAGATAAAGGTTCATGGAATTCATATATGCCAGTAAAAAAATGATTGAAGTAAAATTAACAAAGTGATTAACTGAATAAACAAGCATGTTCAGTAACCAAAGGAAAAATTTCAACTTTAGGCCTACATAAAAAGTAGTAAACATTTTTTGTAATTTTTTTCATAAGTGTAAAAAGTTTCATAATTTAGTTTTTAATAGAACTGTATAAAATATTTATCAATTTCAAATTTCTTATTTTTAAAACACCAGTTTTTATGTTCCTACTACAAGACTGCAAACAAACGGCCTGTTTTGAAAAGTAATTTAGGAATATATCCTTTGCCCAAAATTGACATATTATTATAAGAAAGTGTAGAGAATAAATCAAAGAATTGAACTGTATACTTGTAAGTTATTATTTTATAAAAGTATTTGACTTAGCTTTACTTAAATTAAAAAATGAGATGAAACAAATGAAACCTCGCGGCGATAAAGTGCATACAAAAAATTAACTTTGGACAGCGTGGGAAGTGTTGGTACATGGGTTGAGATCACTATCACGACGCTTTAACATCGTTTGTTTTCATTATTTCTCATATTGGAATATGATATGGAACTCTAAATGCATGTAAATATTTAATTATATGTTTTCCCTCAATAACACGATATTTTTAGCTTCCTAACGCATTATTAACCTAAATAAAACACAATGCCCCCTAAAAGAAAATCTTTAGCAGTTAAAGCTCAAGAAAAGAAAAAAACGAGAACTAGAAACTCCGGAATCGCGGGAATTGCAAAATAATGTTTCACTGGCTAAACCATCTGCTTTCTTCTTTACTGGCACACTATTTTTAAACTAAGCTCAAAACCACATTTGTTATTTCAACGAGCGAGGTCTACTGTTCATAGAACTACTAGTTAAAAACAATGCACAGTAACCAATGCAAGTTAACATAGCATTATATTGGTTCGTAATCCCTGAACAATATAGGCAAAACTTGACGTAATAACAGAAAGGAACAGAACAAACATAAAAGGTAACTAATTTATTCATTTAATACTTATTAATTCATATATTATCAATTGTTGTATAGTCATTTTATTTCTACATATTTTAGTAGTACTTTAATAACGTAACTCCTCAAACTGTTTTAGTTGTTATTTGAATTTGCAGACGAGAATATCGAACAGTGGAACAACACTAAACATATCTACTTGCTAAGCCACTTAAATAAGTAAAACATTTATAATTTATATATATTTACATTATTAATAATTGAATTAATTGTAATTATGACACAAGGAAATAGATTTAATCATATTATTATGAACACCCTCTGTTGAAAACTTACGATTCGCAAATCAGAAATGTCGTCGCTTAACTATACCACGTGTTTGTACTGATTCAATTTGAGTTAGAGCCGTTTACACTTTGTCGTGGATGAAGTGAAATAAAAAGACATAACTATTCAAACCGTCATACCATCAAACAAACAGCACGGAGTAATTGTGCCTCCCTATTTTAATTGCATATCAAAACATAACGACCATTTTGAGTTGAGACAAGTTATATAACATGGGAATTTATGCTACATTGAAAGTTTTCTTGCTAAAAAACAGTTATTGAACGCATTGTAGTTAAAGAAAATAGAATCAGCCTTCATAAACAAAACTTCTGGGTGATAAAAAAGACCCAGAGGGTCCCTTGTGAGTATTTAAACATAAAACATGCTTGTAGGATTCAAAGCAGGATTTGATTTATTTGTTACAAATAAAATATACAAATCTAAAATCATAACGCAAATACTTCTGAGTTCAAATAAAAATAAAAAATTAATAGTGCCTAACATTAAGCAATCGATAAATCATATTTTCACTATAATACACAGAAAAAACTTAGTCCTATTTTCCCGTCCACTACACAGAAAATGTACCGTGCACAGGATTACAAATAATATGAACATTGCAGTGTTATGTTAACAGTTTACTACAAATATAACACATTTATTTATTGCAGGTTATTTACAAAGTCGTAAATAAAAGTAAAAGTAGTGGTTTGTGTTAATATCAACTTTCACAAGGCATTTCATTGACGAATATAATCGGCCTACATTTAACCGAAATTATCTCGTAAAATATAGGATTAAATATCCAAAACAACACTCCCTGCACAATAAACACAAATCTCAAATAATAAGATAATGGTTATAAATAAAATAGTTTTGCATCGAGTTAAAATTGTAAGAACTAATTGAAGGTGTGTTATTTTCAAGAATAAAAAGATGTTATTAAAAGTAGGCCTATGTTACGTTTTCGGTGTAGTATATGAAAAGTATCGTACGTAACCCGCATCGACTACCATGATGCTCGCAAGAAAACCCTACTTACCGGTTTTGTAATGCATTATACTATTACCACACTGAAGAAAAATGAATTTAAAAAAAATTTGAGTTTAGTTGAGAAATATACTAGTTTAAACTCCGGTAAATTTTAATATCTCAGAACAAATCAATTGTCATTGTCAGTTAATAAAACCTACAACACAATATATCAGAAGTTTACTTATTATACAAACACATGATATATAATACAAAAATGTATCAGGACTGTGTTAAAAATGCCAAAACAAAACGTTGTAAATGAGTTTAAATTATCAGGAAAAACTAGATTTTAAAAGTAAAGTCTTAAGTTTGTCAGTATTGCAATATTTGTCTTAGATACAAGAAGAAAAGTCTAGTAGTAAAGTGAAGTGTTAAAGTAAAGAAGTGCCACGAATTTCTTCCGCACCATTAGCTATTGCACATAACTTAAGCCTAGAAACTTAAACCATCTCTGAATTATGGTTGTGTTTTATTTCTTCTAATATATTAGGTTATATACAATTATAATGTATGCAGTAGTCAATATATATTTGTTTGTCATTACATAATGGCTAATATTGTGCATTAAGTCAAGTTAGGGTTTACAATGTTTCAAATTATATAGCAATAATACAAATGTGATTTAACCCATATTATTTTAAGGGGTAGTATCATACAGTTACAAAAAACATCTCAGGAGATTAAGTAACGCTTGTGAATAAGCGTTTGTGAATAAGCGAAAAAAATCCACCATTAACGTTTGTGAATAAGTAACTATGGCAGTATATAAATACTAATACGTGGTATTTTCAAAATAGCTAACGGATATTTGACTATCTGTCAAGTAATTAAAAGAAACAGCTGCCATTGTAATACAATCGGCGTTAACCTGAACATAAAGGTCCAATTAAAACCAATATTTTTGAAAAAATATCCGTTAATAAATTAACGAAAAATATAAGATGTGATGAGAATACATGGATTTTATTTTGTCTATACCTAAATTATAATTAATTAAATTAAATTATCAAATTTATAATCAATTAACTTCTATAAAAGCGAGTGTACGTCCGTACGTGAGTAACATATAATAAAACACCCGGATTCACCCATCACCTGTAATACTTAAAAAAAAACAGCGTAAATTTTACTTTGGGTTTATGTTTACAACTTCGATCATTATAATTCCTTGTGAAGTTGATTTTTTTATACAGAGTGTCCCCGAACTCTCTGGACCCCTTTTGTGGATATGTTCCTGGGATCCAGACAAACATATTTCACAATATAAACAAGGGTCTACGGTGACTAATTTTTCGTCTATCTGTATGTGTTTTTTACAAAATACTTAATATTATTAGAAGTAGAAAAGATAGTGACCTAAAACTGTGTATACCTATTTGTTGCATAACCTTTTATCACTGTACGAAACATTAGAAAATTATTTTAAATACTTTCAAAATGGCGGCCGTTTATAATTTTTAATGTCACATATTTCAAAAACCGCAAACTTTACAAAAAACTTACAAGGGACAAAAAAGATTACTTTTTTAATGAAAAGCACAATGGTGTTCTTATTTTATCTGTAGCTCAAAGGATAACATAAATATTGACAAAAAAAAGGAAATAGTATATTTCATTACTAGTACCGAAAGTGGCACTTTCCGGTGCGCGCCCAAGTTTCATGTGTGAGGCGGAGCCGAACACAGGAATATCGAATTTCACGTGTGAGGCGAAGCCGAGCATGTGAAAGTGTGTTTCACGTACGAGGCGAAGCCGAGTACGGGAATAATTGGAGCAAGTGCCGGAAAATCACTTTCGGTACAAGTTATGAACGGTACTTTTCATCACGACGCAAAAATACACACAATGCTGAAGAAGAAACCTCAGTAAAATGCAAACTATTATATTTCTCAATTAACATTTTTTTATAATAACAAATTTACTATAATATAAATTGTAAGAATAAACGGCAAAGCGACATCAGAGCGCGTAGCGGGCAAATGGAAAACTAATTGAGAGCAAGGGAAAACAAATTTAGAGCAAGGGAAAATCAGCTGATCGTTTTTCCCTTGCTCTAAATTAGAGCTTGGGAAACGATCGTTTTCGTTGCTACCAGCTGACATCGAAAGTAGCTACTTTCGGTACGGAGTGATGAAAAATGTATTTCTTGGTAGTTGTCAAGAATTACCCAGAATTACTCTAGAAACAAAATATTTTAATGTTATTATGAGCTAAAATAATAAGTTATTTGCATAATGTTTCCTGATTCCACTAGCAAAAAATAATGAAAAAGTTCATATATTCATAGGTCCAGAAATGCTTCTTCAGAGAGTTACAGCTGGCGAAAGATTTCACCCGTGTTTCAGGTTACCCACAGAAACGAATCAGTATTGAAATATGTAAGGCGTTAATTTAGGTGTAAAATTAAATTTAACTTACGTAAGATGAGCAGATAAATTTTTATAAAATAGCACCCCCGTAAATCATGTTTTTTTAGACCGAATTTTGCGTTTTTGGTCAAATATCGCAACAATTACTGCAGTTACAGAATTGGGACCTATTTTATTAAGTTTATCTGCTCACTTTACGTAAATTAAATTAAATTTTTCACTTTAATAATTAACGTCCTACATATTTCAATAAGGATTCGTTTCTGTGAGTAATCTGAAACACGGGTGAATTTTTTTGCCAGCTGTAACTCGCTAACGAAACATTTCCGGGCCTATGAACTTTTTTATTTATTTTTTGCTAGTAGAATCCGTGGACCGTAGAATCAGCTCAGAAAGTGCTGGGAACATTATGCAAACAACTAATTATTTTAGCTCATAGTAACTTTAAAATATTTTGTTTCTAGAGTAATTCTGGGTATTGTTGACAACTACCAAGAAATACGTTTTACCCTTTTTTTGTCAATATCTCTGTTATCCTTTGAGCTACAGACAAAAAAGCCATTGTGTTTGTCATTAAAAAAGTAAACTTTTTGTCTCTTGTAATTTTTTTGTAGTTAGCGGTTTTTGAGATATTTGGCATTAAAAATTATAAACGGCCGCCATTTTGAAAATATTTAAAATAATTTTCTAATTTTTCGTACAGTGATAAAAGGCCACACAGCAAATAGGTATACACAGTTTGAGGTCAATATCTTTTCTACTTCTAAAAATACTAAGTATTTTGTAAAAAACACATGCAGACAGATAGACGTAAAAATAAGCATCATAGACACATGTTTATATTACGAAATATGTTTGTCTGGATCCCAGGAACATATCCATAAAAGGGGACCAGAGAGTTCGGGGACACAATATATAAGGAACTGAATTTTTTATGTTATATTACATTATACGATTTTCTTTGAGGTTGTAAACTGTATATAAATACAACCTTTTTTCATCACTATATTCGTAAATACAAATTTACAGAAGAGATACATTTTCGTTTAACTTCGGAAACATTCATACATCTTCGTACAACATATAAACATATTCGATTATTAGTTTCTTAATATAATTAATATAGGCTAATAGTAATAACTTCTAAATCATTTGATCTATCAATATGAAATAAAACGCAATTAAAAGATAATATGTTTTATCTTCCTTAAGATATAATTTTCCTTCAGTCGAATGTCGATTTTTCAACTGTTGACTGATTTGAAGCCGGGTTTCTTTGTGAGCGTCCGTGAGTTGTCTGGGCACCAATCTCGCACAGGTTTTCTTTTCTTTTCTTCACTTATCAGTTCAACGGTGATACGCCTATTGTGCTCGTAATAACGTATATAAATTTTAAAAATTTAGAAATTGGACTACAGTTTTATTATTAATTCTTATAGTTCAACACATTTACCGAGTTAAAAATCTCCGACAGCACAGTTAGGTAGGGCTAGTTAGCTAAAGTTAACTAGTAAGTAGTTATCTAGTTAGATAAAGTATGTTGTTTTTAAATATTAGTTCTAAAGGATGTATTTCTGATGTGTAACTCATTAACTGACAGTGATTTTTCACGTTACTTACTAGTAGAAAATAAAATGTAACCGCTGTTTGATCGCTCGTGCCGATATAACTCCGCAACCACCCCTGAAGCAAAATGGGGGTTTTGTGTTATTCTAGCCCCCAAGAGCTCATCGAACCCATGGGAAGTCGGTGAATCAGCAGGGATTCAAGTGCCTAAGTGGCCGAAAGTGACCAGAATGTCAATAAATTTATGTAAAAGCTTCCAGAATGTTCTGCAAGATTTCAGAAAGTTGATGCAAGATTTCTAGAATGATGGATACTGTTGTAAGGTGTTCCAGAATGTTAAAGAATCTTCCAAAATGAGCGAGAACATTCTAGAAACAGGAAACGGGCTGTTTCCTAAAACTTGGTTCGTATTAATTTATATACAGGCTGATCAACTTAAGGAGGCTACCATTGGGATCTCAGAAAGTAATAATTATACAGCAAACTTTAAATTGGAAACCTTTACTTGTTTTTTGAGAAATTAAAAAATATGTAGTAAACATATTTGTAAATGGCCGCCATTTTCCAATATGATGGTCAACTTTGAAATTTCTTATAAAAACACCTATTTTTTATGACGGATTTGGATTTTACTATTTTAGGATTTTTTTATTCTTGGTGTTTTTTTGATAAACTTAACCGTTTAGCCGCTAGGAGCGCTGAAAGTTTCAGAAACTCTTATTTCAACAATTTTATTAAAGAGACATGTTTTACCATTTGCAAACATAAAAAATATGGGTTTCCATAAGAAGTTTCAAAGTTGACCGAAATATTGAAAAATTCCGGCCATTTACAAATATTTTAACAACATATTTTTCTCAAAAAACAAGGAAAGGTTCCCCATTTAAAGTATGCTGAAAAATTATTACTTTCTGAAATCCCAATGGCGCCCTCCTTGAGTTGTTCACCCTGTTCAATTATTTGCGTCTATGGTAATTGTTCGTGTAAAATATTTAAGGTAAAACGGATTCGTAGACGTGAAATACAAACAACTGGCGGGAATAGTGGCATTTTATTGGCATATAGGTTATCATGCATGTAATTTGGAAAGTAGATTGATTTGGACAAAACCTACTACCTTTTTGAAACAACATCTTAACATTTAAATAATATTGCTTTAGTTAATTTATTCATGTCTGCGAACAAAGCCCCTTCTAGTAGGAAATACAGGAATATTATAGAATGGTATACAGGTATTAATTTAGGCCAAGAAAAAAATCATATAATATTCAACTCAACCTATATATTTAAGTAAAACTGGATTTTGTTTATATTATATAATATAAATAACCTAAAAGAGTCTACAAATTACGAAACTAAAACATTTAATTTGTTTTTTATAGTGTGAGTAATTTACTAAAATATTTACGGTTACAGATGGGGGTTAAATTATTCTGATCATAACTGTGCGAGATAAGCGAGTACGAAGGTCAGTTTATAAAGATCGCAGGGGCCTGCTCTAGTAATATTATAAAGAATTATAAAACCTTAAGCTTTCATAAGTAACTGATGAACATGACTTTTGAGAAAGTAACTAGATAAAATAAAACCTGAACACAAAATCTCACGACAAGTAGGTTTACTACGTTTCAACGACAATGTCGCCATCCTCACTACAATAGAGGATGGCGACATTGTCGTTGAAACGCGTTTGAAATTAGTAAACCTGTTTGTTGTGAGATTTTGTGTTCAGGTTTTATTTTATCTACTTAAGTATTAAACTATATTTTATTTTAGGTAATTTTCGAAGAAAGTACGTAAAGCGGCGTTTACCACGTCTTCAGAAAAAAACTTTATCCTATATTAGTTTGAAAGTCCCTAACTACTAAAACCATAGGAAACTCAAAAGTGTATTTATATATTTTTGTTACGCACACGATAACTGAAGAAATTTTTCTAAAATTTCCTCTGAACTGATACATAAATAATTACAAACAGGTCGAACATCACGGTCGGCTAGTTGATAGGCTAAACCGACCAAGAGGTTTTTAAATATGGAGGGATTTTTGAAAACCCAAAATCACTATAACTTCAATAAAATGAATAAACTTGCAACCATTTGAAGCAATTACAGCTCCTAAAAAAGTGCTAAAAGATACTCGCTGCGTAATTGGTAAAATATTCAGAAGTTAGAACAGAACAAAATGCAAATAAACGAGCAAGAGCAAATGTAATTTTTATTAAAAATTTTGATTTTACATTAAATTTAAGATAATTTACAAATCTAAAACTGGCATCACAACACTTGATGGCAACTCGGTGGGAAGAAAGCCAGACAGATAATACCCCGAAGCTAATTTTTAACGGAAAAATACAGCATATTAAAACCATTATTGGGACTTCATTTAGAGACTGGTAAGTTCAATTAAAATATGTGTTATTTATAAAAATAGCCTTAGTCCTGTGACGCGATACTCGCTGCGGGTCCAGCTAGCAGTCCCATTATTGAAGACGTCCTTCCTTTCAAAGTTCCCGGACGTTGTCTTTCCATTATGGCAGGCGAATCGATTTCTCCAATTACTTGTTTATTTAAAGACGTACAGTTTTATTGCTGGCCCGAACTTGGGACAGTCAAATGTATGGTCAAAGGTAAAGTCAAGAGAGTCCCTCTGAAAAAGAGTGGTATTGTATAGAGTATAGAGTCTGCTGCAGACCAAGGT
>JAGFPH010000977.1:74637-91783 GCA_018207615.1 Philaenus spumarius
AAGGTACTAACAGCCTAACTCATAAAAGAGTGGTATTGTATAGAGTACAGAGTCTGCTGCAGACCAAGGTACTAACAGGCTAACTCATATATTCTAAACTCCATCCCCAACCAGCTCCACCTTCCCTTTGACTACGTTAACCCTGACTTCATCGTACTATATTAGTCTTGTTGAAGAATAATTCCGTTTAGCACGTTCACCGTATAGGCGTAAAGACATTGTTATTATTAATCTATTAATACATTTGTATAAGGTGTATACCGGCCACAAATAAGCCTGCCACAGTGGTAGCATTAAAATAAATTTGGAATATCTTTATTCCAGTTTAATATATAAAAAACACACATTCAAATTTATTTACATTTTCTCATGTTTATGTAAGTTAATAGTTTATATAAATTTTATCTTTAAAAAATATATCGTTTCAAGATAGTAGAAGAGGTTATTCTACGTTTTACGATGAAGGATAATGGAAGGCCATTCTAGTCAGGTAGGAGCAAATTAAATTAGAGAAACTTGAGTTTAGAAATGATTGTTGTCGCAGTGAATATATTTGATACGAGCACTCATAAAGTATACAGATTACACAACACAAACACTACAAAAAGTTATAAAAAACGGTATGCCACAAAATAATAGATTTTTACTCTTGGTTTAGTTTATGTTGTACTTGGTAAATTAGTGTATGTCGTGTTTTTACTGTAAGTAGTATTTACCAAATTTCAGCTCAAAAGTCAAATGGTCTTCGATAAAGTTTGAGGCACACAAAGAGACAATTGATTTCATAAAATTTAAAACTTTTAAAATTCTATTTGGAAATAATTTAAATGATTTTTTTTTTAAATGCACATTAAATTAAACTATTTAATAAGCAAATAACTAAATTAAAACTGCTAGGTTTTAGCATATTTAGAAATTTTGTGTATTTTGTTAACTTTATAGTGCTGGTAAATAATTGCATATACAAAGTATTTTAATGAAACATTCAAGATCAAACCTTGTTGAATAGGATACTTTATTGAAAAAGAAATTTAAAGAACGACAAAATTTAATTTAATAAAATACGTTTGATACGCGAATGTTACTTCTCGAAAAGAATAGATTACTATTGAAAACTTACACTAAGTATTAGATTTTTTGAACTGATATGAATGCTACCCAATTGTTACAAACGTTATTATTTTGAAATTATTTCTAAGAAATGTATGCATTCAGATTCGGATAGAAATGTCAGTTGATGACAAAGTAGTTTTATATTATAAAGAAAACTTGAAAACACATTTGACAGAAATTTGTCAAGAATACTTTTTTTTATAAAATTAATAACCAAAGCTTTGGTAATTTATTTATTTTAAATTTACATTACTTTACTTAAATCAACAACTACCAACTAGAAAATATCTAGAACTCGACTAGAATGTACAGTAAGTGCTCAAAGTTTTGTCCATTAACATCAGTACAAAGAACAAAACGGTTTAAAATTGATCTTCTCAATCGGTTGAAATCTAGAAAATTGTCTTGAATTGAAGCTGTTGATTCTAGGCACCAGATCCATTTCATCATTTACTGCTGCAGCATAAACTATAGTTTTCATTTGCCCCCATAAAATCCACATTGGTGTCCACAAGTGTCGTTCAAGTAATTCCGCACAATTTGGGCAAAATGGACGGGAGATCCGTCATGCTGGTACCAGATTAGCAATCTGACTTGAATGGGTTACATCTTCAAGCAGTTCAGGCAGGATGTCTCTTTAAAAAAAACAAGTAAGTATGAGAGTTTAAGCGGTTTGGCAGAATGTCGGGCCCAATAATCTTCCCATTTAAAATTCCAGCACACGTTTAATGAGAACTTTTCCTGGTTACCCCGGACAACTGTTGCATGTGGATCGTAAGTCCAAACATGACTGTTTCTTGAATTCCATCTCTATTAAATGAGACCTCATCAGTGAAAGAACTTTATTTAGAAAATCTGGTGATTCATGAACTTTATTTAGGACCCATTGAGAAAACATTACCCTCTGTAGGTAGTCCTCGGGAATTAATGCATGAATCTTTTGAATGTGGTAGGGATGCAAACCACCCCCTTTCAGGACTCTAAAAACTTACATTTGTTTTGTACCTAGAGCATTTGCAACGAGTGCTTGTGGGATTTCCATTAAAATGGAGAAGCACATCTTTATCGAATTCAAATATTCTAACAGTCCTGTTTCGTCCAGTATCATTAACGGCCACTTTAAATAAACCAGATTCTTGTAGTGTACTCTCAGAAGTGAAATTACTCACAGTAATACTGTAGCTACTTAAAACACTGAATTACAAGCACGTATTGACTTGGAGGTTATAAAAATACAAAAAGAAACAACAAAAGTGTTTTCAATCGTTGTAGAAAAGTCAGCTGATTTTAAAGATGTTTTAAAGTCAGCTGATTTATTTAACAACTTAATTTGTAGGCCACGGGTCTAAAACAATTACATTACAATTGCATTACACTACAACAAAGCCCATTGATGACTTTCATTTTTGTACTATTGACTCATAATAAGGAGCACTTAAAAAGCATAGTGTCCTGTCTGAAAAAAAACTGTAATAAGTCCGTTGTTTTTGTATCAGATTAAAAAAAATAAAGTATCAAATCTTTGGTTATTTTCTAAAAACAAGTTGTCTTAAAAATTTTGTTGTCTTAAAATAGTTTTCAAATTATTTAAGTATGAAAATTTAAAAAATTTTAATAGAGCGAAGGGAATTCAACTAAACTTTTATTTTATATAGACCACATTAATATAAAGGGTTGATTAATGTTTTTTTTAACGGTTTAGTAGTTTTTCAAATATGGTTTTTTGAGAATAAACACATATGGACAACCAGGCGTAAATGAAATAACATTGGTAGCATTTATTGTTTTGCTTATTTTGGTCCAAGGAACAATATCCTGAAGCTGGTACAGAGTATATACCAGTATCTGGATATACTAACATCCAGAGTTTCGGTTACATCCTGTATATACAGAATTTGAAGAAAGTAGATAATTTTTTATATCAAACAGAATCAATCTGTTATACTTTTCGTAATGTTTTAAGAGAAAACTATCGGCCGTAAATGGTGTTTCTAAAATGGTATTTTATTTTTAACGGTCGCAAATGTTTTAAATAAATTCACGGTGTCCAAAAAAAATAAATATAACATATGAGCTAGGATATAATTAGTACAGGTCTTTATTTCAGTATTGTGCACTGCTTTGTTCCAAATGTTAAGATTGTCCATTTTGGCAATAGGATCTGAAGTAATATTTCGGTGGCCGGTATTATTAAGACAAATGTTATTTGTTTCTTTAAAAAAACAAAACATGTACTTAGACAGCATTAATTAAACTAAATTCTGAAAGTATTAACTCTTTTTATTGTCAGCCAATAGCACTTTCTTTTGACAAAGCCTATATGCAATGCATCTACATAATGAATCAATAGTTGACTTACATTTTATAAATGTATATCGCAATAGACATTCGTGATTAAAACAAATAACAATATTTACTCTACAAAAATATCCGGGATACTACTTACCGCGTCATTAGACTGATGAGGTTCTGTTTGCCATTTTCTCGCCTCGTTACCCAAGAATTATGTAAGATGTGTTTCCGCATTTTTACACAACATTTATTTCAGTCATCTCTTTTCAGCTTTTAGTAAGGGTAGGATTATGTGTTTGAGATATCTACTAGCTTCAATGTATATTTACTTTTGTAAATAACGCAATCGTTGAAAATAAGTATGAACAGAAACTAAAGTAAATGTGTAAAAGAATAAATACTAAATTTGTTCAAGCCAGTTAGCATGACTACCTTTTCTGAATTTCCCGTTATCTATCTTTATATCTTAAAATTTAAAGATATTTTACACCTTGCTAAAAAAAAAAAACACTTTAAAAGAATTGGCTTTTTACAACTTTTAAGTCAGAATTAAAATCATAAATAAATAAATAAAATTATAAGTAAATAAGGAATAAATAAACCTTTAACTGTAACTTATTAACACGTGTATTTAAAAAGGTTTGATTTTATGTCGGTCGAAAAAATTACATGAACACTTGGAAAGACATTTTTCCATAATTTTAAAACTGAACTAAACACAGCAAGAAATTAGTCCCTCGAAAAATCATTTAGTTACAGAACTACTTCAAATTTACAACTAATACATTTTCATTGCATTTAAGAAAACATGTTTTCAAAATACTTCTGATACAAACTATTTTAGAGATGAAGGAATTATAAAGCTTGATCAATAATAGACGGAACTCACCGTATGGGGTAGGCCTACACTAAGCCAAAAAATAAAAATTCCAGTTTTTTTATATTTAAAAACATGCTTTGATGTTCCATGTTAACCTTTCCAAATTGTGTATAGTCGCACATTTATAATGTTTTCAAACCTTAATAACTGCAGTGAATTGGTAGAAAGCTTGATGTGATAGAATTTTTTTTAATTATGTAATTTTTTTAAGAAGATCCTGGTTTTCTACGAAAATATTTAGTACTAGCTGACCCGGCAATGCTTTGCTATTGCTTAATTTGAAACTTTGAAAGCCTGTAATTCGTATCCCTGAGGGCCGATGTAAATTATAATGGGATTCTGCTCATTGCTTGATTTACCTAACCTAAAATTATATTCAGTTTTTGATCCAAATCAGCTGTTGATCAAAATCAGCTGTTTTTAGCTTTTCATACGAACAGCTGTTTCTGATAAAATCAAAAGAAATATTTCTTCTTCTTCCTTAAGATTGACCTTCCATAAGATTAACATTGAAACTTTGAGGGCCACTGGGGCGTAGCCCTAGTGTCCTAGGACTTTGGTAAATGGCCTAAAACCTTCCCAGGGTTAACCTGTGTTACTATGCAAAATTTCGAAGCAATCGGATGGACGGTTTAGTAACGCATAAAGGACAAACATACAGACAAACGTACAAACATACATTGAATTTTATATATATAGAAGATGTAGTACAGTATTATATCCACATGTGCATTATTATTGGTATATTGTGCAGAAAATTGTTAGTTTGGTAAAATTTCGTATTCCAGCATTTCATTAAAACTATTTTAACCCTAGATAGGGCGCGTGGCGCAAAAACGACCGCACAAAACACTTCTTCTTTTGTAAGTCCGTCGTTGGTAATCCGAGAAACTTGCCCTTTCATTACACCTATCCCCTCCTGTGTAAGCCATCTCATCGGTAGTCAGTTCTTGCAAAAACCTTGTGTAGTGTGTAGTGTTTAGTGTTGAATTTGTGTAGCAGTCATTTTTAGGCCGCGCGCCTCTTTGTGTTAAAACTTTTACGGTCGTTTATAGGCCACGCGCCTAAATCTGTTATGATCCAAACAACATTTTAAAGCAAATATTCCCCGCTATTGACGAAAAATAGACAAACAGCCGAAAATTAATGTTTTCGTTAAAATTTTTTATTCAAAAACTTTCCTATGATTGTTCATATGATTCCTAATGAGTGTGTTTGTTTACATGCTATATGCAAGTATAATATATCACCCAAATCAATCAAATTAATCCTACGTAAAGCGTTAGGTCTACACATTTTTTATAAACAGTTATTTAAATATATTTTTAATGAACCATAGTAAGCTTTATTACTTGATAACAAGAGAACAAATAATAAACAGTATTTACAGGCACTTTCATCATTATTTGTTTTTTATAATAACATTTATAACGTTAGTAATAAGTTTGATCACTTAATCTTTAATAATTTTAGAAGGTAATGTTTGACAGGGATTTTTGTTGACACCAGCTAGGTAGGCGTTTGACGTGGTACACCAGAACATTTAATTCAGGTATTTGTTGAGTGGTTTCAAGTTTCAAAGCTTTTTGAGATGTCGAGATACCGATGTTTAAGGATTTACGACAACTCAAGCTGTAAAGATGTGCTATGGTGATAATTATTACTTCAATCATGTGCGAATTCACACTGTAACAATCACTGGTGCGGTACACGCATAAAGGAATTAGTTGAGGCAATTAGTTTTAACAGAGGACCTAGGTGTCTTAACTGGTTACACATAAACACGATGTACCTCATAAAAGACGAACTAGAATTGACTAATTATTATTGTGTAAATATATTATTTGTTTTACGTGCCCAACCAAGGTATGAAAGCAAGTGTGAATGAAGTTAAGTGTTGTGTACAAATGAGTTTTTAAGTGGACACAAATATAGCCCACTGATAATGCTGCCTGTAGTAGTGCAACATGTATCCGCGTATAGTTAGGATTAGTAAAACCAACTAAAATGCTACAATTAATCGGCACAAAGTAAATAATATATTATACATTTTAGAACAGCAACAGTAAAAGTATGATGTCCGAATATCAGATTAATTTATTAAATCATTCATATTTTTAATAGAATGTTAAAATACAAATTGATCTAGTTAACTTTGGTGGTTTCGCAAAACATTTATTTAACAATCCCCTCTGTATACAAAACGATTTTCAAAATTATAATAGTGGTCATCTTGTTAGTTTGAAATGCATAATTTGAAAAAGCATTGGTAAAAGTACAGTATGCTGCAAAACAAACAGTGCTGGAACTGTAAAAACTGTAAATGTTTTATTTTAGGCAAATAAACAACCTATAGTAAAAGATGAGGACAAATTTAGATTTTAACACACACATGTTCTATTTGACCTCCATTTAGTTAAAGGAAACTCTCGTAGAGTTGTTCAAATCTTGGAACATGTTGGTGAAAGTATATTGCTGCATGATTCTGACGTTTGGTAGCAATGGTAGACAGGGGCTTCGGAACATTCTTCTCTTCATCATATATCACACGTAATCGTCAGGTGGTTACAGTGATATGACTGGTGGTGCCATCTTGCTGAAACCAAAAGCTAGATTGCTAGCACAACAAAACCACTTCAGATCGTTAGCAAAATATTGAAGGACGTTCTCTCAGTAACGTGGCTGGTTAACGGCATCGGCAATCACAATATCATCTTCAACAAACGACGGACCCGGAATGCTTCTTACTGTAGTTGACATTCTCAGGAAGTTGAAATCAACGAAAACGTATCTTTTACTTATTGATGAAACCGTTTACACGATTTTCATCCGAAAACGACATTGTAGGAACCCCGGGTTTTTATAATACATTGCTAGCTTTTATGAGATGCAATAAACTCTCTATTTTTTGCGCCTTACATTTAACGGTTGACCAGTTTGTATTTTAAACTGGATGCAGTGAGTTTAAAAAAAATTCTTCTCAAAGAGTTATTACTAATGTTAATTTTCAAAGATGTCCATTGAAGGCATTCGTAGTCACCGTTTTTGGACGGCCTGCGCAACACTAACATTACTGCTTTACTTGGAGGCTGTTTGTGAGATTGTTCTTGACAACAGTTCGAATCAAACTAGAACCACCGAAACGACCTGTTCCATAATAAAATAATGCTCTACGATAAAAAAATCTCTGTAATGGTAAAAACCATTATAGCTTTAACTAACCTCAAACTAGAAAGTATTAATAAACAAAGTAGTCTTGCAACAATCAACAATGTAATCAGCTGTTCTAAAAACAAATTACAGCTGCTTTAATTTCAATTCTGTTTATTTATCAAACAGTCTAATTGTAATGGTAATCCTATTCATTTAATACTAGTGGGCCCAGCAATGCTTCGCTATTGCTTGATTTAATTTAAAGAGTAGTTATTCCATTTCATGACATTGACTTAACTAATCGAATTGCAAAATCGGTTTTATGCCACTTAAGAATATACTACACAAATTTAGATTTATAGTTGGTAAACCTTTAAAGATAATACAGTAAACCTTTTGTTAGCTTTTACCTAATCTAATAAAACTGATAGTTGTGAAGAATTATAAAAAACCTGATTCTAAACTAGCCCAATTGGTTGCCAATAAACGTGTTTTGGTTCATTGTAGGCCTGACCTAAAATTATGTTAAGTTTTTAATCCATATCAGTTATTTTATATATAATAATATGTAACAAACAATGTTTGAAATAAATTAATATAAAGTAAGCATTTTTAGTTGATTTTGGTTTTTGTTTCCTTTAAGTTGGTCAATCTAACCCAAAAAAGCTGTTGGTTTCGAATAATAATAAACTGATTATAAATGCTGATTAAAGTTGCTATGGTAACGAATGTGTAAACAAACATGACGTGTTCCTAAGCTTTTTATTCGAACAGCTGTTTTTGTGCGCTATGGTCTTGAGACCATACCAAAGAGGCTGTGTAGTTTTTTCCAAATTTGAAACTTTTTCGGGAAACTTTTCAAATTTGTCTTTATATAAAAACCTAGTTTGGCCTATTACGAACATTTTAAAACAAAAAATTTCCAAATTGGTCCAGCCGTTCTCAAGTGATGCGCTTGCAAAGTAACAGCAATTAATTTTTATTATATAGATTATTATTTGATAATTATATTTTAACCATTTTTTGTGTGGGTTTTTTACATACATAATTTTTCTTACATACATATTTTGAGGATAGGTAACCTTAAAAGGGTGATTTTCTTTGTGCTGGGGTACATATATAAAATATACTCGTTATTCTTAAATAAAAATAGACCAAATATAAATATTTAGAAACTAAAGGTATATTATTATGAATGTATATGCTAAATTGAAGAATTTAACTAAAATTGAACTTTGCTTTTAAACTAAAAAAGAAAATTGTATTTCCATTAATAAAAAATATATCTAATGGAAACTAAATACGTATGAAACAAATGTTTGTAAACTTACATTATGCAACTTAATCACTCTTTTAAAGAAAAGAATAATTGACATTGGGAGTTATTTAAAACAACGTTTTACGGTAAGTAGAAAATTGATTTCATAAAAGAGAATCCTGAATTTTACACATAACTTACGGAATGAAATGCGCCTAAACCTATTTAACTAACTGACCAAACACAGCGAAGAAGTAGTTAACACTGCAATAAAAACAACGCATTGTTCCAGTTTTGTTGACATAGAGTACAGTTGCCAATTCTATTTGCATCCTTTTATTCCAGAAATACCAAGGTCGTTTATTCGTGTTGATGGATAAATAATGCACTGCTTCCAAACGTCATCCAGTTCGAAGGGTTATTTTTAGAGACTAGATATTCCACTCTCAACGGTTGTGTTTTGTGCGCTTTACGTTAATACGATAGCAAGATTTAAGGCAAGCCATGATAATTATATTAGAATAATATTGGTGAATTATCAGCACTAAAGGTAACAATACTTAGGCATTTTATACAATGTTATAGCACAGATAAAAGAAACTCTTTTATCTGTGGTTATAGTCACTAACTAATATTTAACAATAAATAATTATCAGTGTCAGTCGTTCTCTCGTGTAAAATATAAAGCAATGAGTTTTAAGTAAATATTTTACTTCTTCATACAGTATGAAATAAACTAATGCCATTGAGTTAGGATCAATTTGTAAAATAAGCAACGATTATACTGTAAATTGTGTCCGCAAAGTGATTATTTTTCTTGACACAAATAAAATGGTACAAAATAAATGGTTTGATTCATATCGGAGTTTAATCACTAAATTTAAGGAGCTAAAATATTTGATGGTAATGAATGCAATTGTGAATATATAGGTCAAACAGGAAGATCCATTAAAAGAAAATTATTAGGCGGTGATAATCACTCAGGTTTTTCGCCTATAATAAAAAAAGAAGAAAAAAGACGATTTATAGGAACTCTTTTAATGTCGGAAGCATGGTACAACAGAGCAAACCATTTTGCTGACCACTTATTAGATACAGGCCTTACTTTTAATCTAATTAATAATGTTAAAGTCTTACTTGGCTTTTAAATTGGACATCAGAGTTGTTCTGTAAATTTTTGTTTTTAGTTGTTTGATGACGCTTAGCGGCGACACATAGCTGTAACAATTATATTGTTTTTTTTTTAGGTTTGATATTTTACTAGGTTGCAGGATATGAGGACTTCTATAACATCATCCTTCAGTGGCCTACAACATTAACTGACTCCCACTTTCAATCTGAAATTGAATCTGAATAGAAAAACAAAATTTGTTGCTATAGAGTTTGTTTTCATTATTTTCATGATTTTTCAATACATGAACTACTGTTATAACTATTTTATTAAAATCTAACAACACCTATTGTACTGTGTGTCATTTTCAAAGTTAAGTTATAGCAAACTAACATTACTATCGCTTATACGTTATATAAAAATATCAACATTTAACTAAATGTTTTCACTTCAAAATTTTTATAAATTTATTGTCATTACTTTTATTAAACTAATATTGTATTGCAACCTTCATTAAATTTTTTAGCCCCCAAAATGCATACAAGGCTATTTCACAAGAATAAACATAAAAAAAATAAGACAAATCTTCTTTTTTTATTGCAGAAACCCCTTAAGTACAAATCCAAATTTAAATTTGTTTCAGGAGAAATTTTTTTTAAATGGATTGGTAAGACTTATTAGCATATTATATAATTAACTCAAAAAACACCCAAAAAAGTCAAAGCAAAAAAATTATTGTTATGTGTACTCAATTGTTTTTAGTTTCCCAAAAGTTTGGTTTTTGTTACATGGGGGGTGTTACATTTATAGAAACCTAATATTTCTTCGTTTTGAATGAAAGAATTTGTACGAAACTAAAATATAGAACGGAATATTACTAACAGAGGATACTATGTTAGGTGGGTTATTGCGGAAACAGATTTGTTACCTCAGATCGTGTTCAATAAAATTGCGTCTTATACTTTTAATTACACATATCCTCTTAAACAGCAAAGTAGATAACTACCTACGCCGTTTTCATTTATTACGTTCACTACTCAAACTAATTCATTGATTTTATATTCGCATGTGCTTCTCTGACAAGTCAAAGGAAACAGGAAACAAAATGCAATTATTGAGTTCTTGTCATTAAACACAATCATTACGACAGGGAAATTACTCGTACATGATGGAAATACTGTCTTCTATCTTCAGAATAGGGTGAAAAAAAGTTTGTGTTAAACTTTTTATGTGGATTAAGTAAACACTAAATGTAATAAAACTGTTTATTTAAAATTTTTCTATTTGAAAAATTATGGACAACAGAGGTATTTTTTCATATTTTTCGAAATTTGTTACTTTTATCAAAAAACACCAATTTTTCAGCATATAAGAACTCACATTCATATTATTATTATTAAATTATTACATATTCGAATTCCTCGTAAATTTTTAATAAAAATAACTACATTATTAATAATTTTGACCTATTTATTTATTTGAAATGACGGTTGAAAGTTGAAAAAAGTAATTTGTATGAAATAATAATTTTTTTTAAACACTCGTAAAACTGTATCGATTTTATTTGAGAACATGGCAAATATTGTTAAAAACTTTTAAGTAGTTAAAAAAAAATGTGCTACACTTTGGGGTTTAGTTATAATTTAGTTGAACTAACAACGATTAACTGAAGAATAGTAAGTTTTAATAAGAGCATTATTGAATACCAAGCTCATGTCAGGTAATAGGACACAATCAGCTGATTAAGCGATCACATGGTTATTCTGTTGTTGTAGAGATGGATTTTATTTTAGCTACAATTGTTTACTCACAGTAAATACATTTCTCGTTTAAGTCTTAAATTTTCAATTTTGATCAAATTTGTTAAGCGTTTTACACGTATAGTATTTTATAATCTATATATATACAATCGAAATACCACTGACTCAATGATGATCACTATATCTCAAAAACAACAAAACATATTAACTTGAGACTTAACATAGTGGTTCCCCTTATGCTCTAGATGTGCAATAAAACGGGATTTTCAAATATTATGTTGCGTTAAAGGTTATTAAAAAGTAAAAAGCGTTAGAAATATAGATAAAACCAATTTCATGTTCGAAATTTAAATGTCAGAAATGTTAAATGTTACTTATCTCCTAGTAAAGTTTAGTTTTAATCACATTTCTTGCATTTAAATTTTAAACATTTTAACATCGATGATAGTAAAGTTGGATGACAAGACAGTAACCTCTAATGAAATCAGTGAACCAAACTACCTACGATCAATTAATTGTTTTCAGTTAAAAAATTTCCCTAATTATCTAAATCATATATTGTGTTATTAGCTTTTATAACATCTAAAACAAAATTGTACTGCTTTGCTAGTTTTGAATTACCCATAAATACACGTTTTTCGAGAAAATAGAAGGTAAATGTCTACTCCGGGTCAGTTTAATACTTGGTATAAAAATATAATAAAATACTGCCTATGAACCGTAAAGGCATAGAAAAAAGGCCATGTAAGCAGTGAGAACACTGTCGCGACAAAAAGCGTTTTCTGAAAATTACACAGCTAGACTTCGCGCGACCCTTAGCTAGAACTTAGGTACTTTGCTTTATACAATATAAAGGAAGGTAGAATGATATGGAAGCCGTCTACTTCGTTTGGAGTAGTCGTTCAATATGGCAAAGGGGTTGCTGTTTTTTTACTAAAACGCGTTGCACATTTTTATGTATGTATCTGTGTAGATTATCTTATCTGCGACAAAGGACAGATAAACCCTCTCTAAAACTGACCTCCTGTAAATAATATTAGACCAGGGAAATTAGAAAATAAATAATAAATATTTTTCTACAGCACCGATCGAAATCGGTTTTCGGCATTGTGTTCGGAGAAGGAAAAAAGTTACATTTACAGCATTACCGAGTCTACAGCAATCGGCAGACAAAAAGTGCATTTTGGGCAAGCATAAAGTCCATCATTTCCCATAATTTTTAAAAATTGTTTGAATTCATGAAAACTTATCAAAATTAGTATACAGGGGTTTTAGGGGTAGCAGATTCCGAATCTGCTCTTGAAAATATGTCCATCACCCTGGGACAGGCCATGAGGGCAAGGGGGGCACTTCGGCAAAAAAATAAAATGGCTCAGTAAATCACTCGAAAATGTACACTCGGGAGTTTTTGGGGTTGATAATTCCGAATCTGTCTTTCAAAAATATGTCCGATCACCCTGGGGTGATATATGGCCGATGGGGGCAGGGGGGAGCACTTCGGCAAAAATTAACAAAGTGAAAAATTCTCATTGCAGTAGAATCAATCAGTGGGCCTTCAAATGTTTTACCGTTGGGCCCCCCTACCCCCAAGGGGGTCCCAGGGTGATCGGACATATTTTTGAATGTCAGATTCGGAATTACCGAGCCCAATTACTCCCGAGTGTACATTTTCGAGTGATTTACTGAGACCTTGGATTTTTTGCCGAAGTGGCCTTCCCCCTGCCACCATGGGGTTTCCAGGGTGATGGGACATATTTTTGAAGGTTACATTCGGAATTACCGACCCCAATAACCCCCGAGTGTTTTTCGAGTGATTTACTGAGCCCTTTGATTTTTTGCCGATGTGCCCCCCTACACCCAGGGTGGGTCCCATAGTGGTCGGACATATTTTTCAAGGGCAGATTAGAAATCTGTGCCCCCAAATCCCCTGTATACACATTTTGATAAGTTTTCATGAATTCAAACAATTTTTATAAATTATGGGAAATGTTGCACTTCTAGATGAACTTTATGCATGCCCAAAATGCACTTAGTCTGCCGACAAGGTATTATATGTAGACTTTCTTCCTGAGACTTCTCCTTATACAATGCCGAAAACCGCATCTCGATCGGTGCTGTAGAAAAATATTGAGTTATTCTGGATGATTTTGGTCTAATTTCCCTGGTCTATATAGAAAACAGTCCTTTACAAAAACGCAAGTAATTCTAACTTATTTATCAGAGCACTTCCATCCAAATATGTACGGTTTTGTTTGTACTTTATAATTCTTTAAATCAATTTTATTCTCTTCCATCCCAAACATATTTTCCACTTAAATATTTTAAGGAAAATATATTCCGGTACTCAATATTCAATATCAATGAACATCATTATAAAGGTTTCTAATTGGTTTAGCTTTGATCTTTTACTACCTATTTTATTTCTAAAGAGAAACTGTCGGTTATCAAAAACAGGAAAAAAGCGGACTAAAAATTCCCTTCGTTTAATTAAAGGCAGTTCAAATTTCAAGTTGGCCTAAATATATTTAAAAAAATTTTAAAATACAGTATGAATCCTATTATACGTGTTTGTATAACAAATATAAAGTTTTAAAAATCAATTACCGTACAGTTTCTTGTATGACACTATATAAATATATGATTATCTATATATATAAAAGCCAAAACCACTGACTCACTGATCATGATTTCTCAAAAACTACTGAACGGATTGGAACTAAATTTGGTATGTAGCTTCCTCTAGGGCCATAGGTGCTCAATAAAAAAGGTTTTAAAAAATTCGAAATTTTAGGGTGGTTTGGGGGGTTCAAAGTTACTAAATCACGATTTCTCTAAATCTGCTAAACGGATTGGAATGAAATTTGGTATGTAGCTTCTTCTAGGGACGTATTTGCTAATAAGAAAGGATAACAAACAATGTGAAATGTGGGGGGGGGGGGGGGTCAAAGTTACTAAATCACGATTTCTCTAAAACTGCGAAACGGTTTGGACTGAAATTTGGTATGTAGCTTCTCTAGGGCCCGTAGGTGCTAATAAGAAAGGGTTTAAAAAAAATTTAATCTTAGGGGGGGTTTAGGGTTCAATGTTAATAAATCACGATTTCTCCAAAACCACTGAACGGATTGGAACGAAATTTGGTACGTAGCTTCCTCTAGGGCCATAGGTGCTCTCTAAGGAAGGTTTTTAAAAATTAATGGAGGTTTGGGGAGGTCAAAGTTATAAAAAGAACCACAAAAACGGATTGGAATGAAATTTGGTATGTAGCTTCCTCTAGGGCAATAGGTGCTCCCTAACAAAGGGTTTAAAAAATTCGTAATTTTAGGGGAGGTTAAAGAAATTATCCTGCTGACAAACTTGAAAATGTCCGAACAGACTTAACGGCCATTGTGGTAGCACAACAGTAATAAACGGTACCAGGAACTGGCACATACTTTCTCACAAACATATTTAAATTATTAAACAAATTCACTGTGACTTGTAGGGTGGGGTAGGAGAGGTGATTTTTTATTAAAGTAGGACATTAACTAATAAATATTATTATTATTATCTAGAGAGAAAACTATTCGATCGATTTCGAACAAATTTGCACCAAACACGTCAATTAGGCCTGTATGGATGCACGAAAAAAGGTTTTAACAAATTTTGAAAAACAAACACGTTTATGGCCAAAAAACCAAAACAAATCAGTTAGTATTATTATTATTAGCTAAACGAGAATTTTTAGAAAGATGCGGTTTTTTTGCATATAGTGGGATACATTAAAGGCTAAAAATAAGCCAAATTTGATCAAAATCTTTAAAGCCGTTAAAAAAATAATAACTGATTTTTTGGAGGCTTTTTGCCAAAAAGGGGCTTGTTTTTCAAAAATTTTAAAAACAATTTTTAGTGCATCTATACAGGTCTACTTGACATTTGTGGTGCAAATTTGTTTGAAATCGATCGAATAGTTTTCGTTCTAGCTTTGTATACATACAGACATACATACAGACATTTTGTAAAAAAACACTTTTTTGGACTCAGGGGGTCCCAAAATGGATATTTCCTAAAAAATCTCAACATCGATTTTGTTTGCGATCTCTATACTTTCCCTATACTACAGTATAGTGAGAAAGTAAAAGTAGAATGTTGGAGACGGTATGGCATAACAATCAATATCATAATTATTATTCGGAAGGGTGAAGACCAATCGTTATAATCAATTTGTTGTTTTTTTAATCTTTTGCCGTAATATTTAATAAACGATTATGCCATCCAATTGGTGACTTCTACATTATTTATACCTGACTTTAGTATATTGTCGTACAATTACTACTGTTTCCTCACTATTATAACCAATTCAACATTTGTTTCTATACATTGTAGTATATGCGTGCCTCAATGTGATTTTACCAATATACCAAAATACTCTTTTTGCTTATTCAGTATGTTTTTTTCAATACGTCCTAGTTCAATACTTCACTCGACTCGTGACGGTCCTTCCAGATGCCACAATGGTCCAAACTTCGATCCGTGTAGAGATTCTTGCGATGCTAACCTACCTCAATCCCCCGGCCTCTGACGTAGCAAGACTGTCCTAACTCCCAGCCCAACTCCCGGACTGAGCTGGCCCTCGGCCTCCCTCGTAGCAAACTGGCCTCGATTATAGATTAAGATTACCTTTATATAATCCATCTAGCTTCCGTGTTGGCATCTCCAAGCTAGACAATTGCTTCTTCGTAACAGTTCCGTGTTCCGGGTTGCATGACTTCATCGCAACCAAGTTTATCCCACCGCACCCACACTTCCACCTCTGTCTTACACAACTCAATATCTTAAATATACTAACTCTAATAATGAATATAACTAAACCTACCTAGAACCCTCGACTAATCCTAACATATATCAAACAGTACACTCAAAAGATGAACAATAGAATTTAAAGTAATGGTAGAGTGTTACCGTAATATGTAAACAAATTTGGGTTTACACTACATTTACGAACTTTTCTTGTAACATCAGTTTTATGTTTATTCACAATTTTAATCATGCAAAACATTTTAGTGACCCGATTTAACAATATTCGTTTCAATTAAGCCACTACTCATAGCGGATCAGTGGAAGCCGCTTAGTAAGAGTAAAGTGGTTTATCATGGGCAAATTATTAAGCCGAATAACTTTATGCCAGTGCATATTGGAGATATAAATTACAATCCAAATTATGTGGTTGCATTTGTGAATATGAGTAAATATAAAATAAATGTACACGCATACCTAACCGAAACATCCATTTCAGTACAAACTTTAACTGTTATGTTTGTTTTGAGATGTATTTTGATTGTTCAAGTTATGCTTACAAAAGATAATATATATTTTTAGTCAAATCTTATTTCTATTCATGTTTTTCAATTTTGTATTAAAGTTATATTTAACGTAATGAAGATTATTTTCCATAGTATTATTGATAACTGAAAACACGTAATACCAAAATTACTCTCTCAATTTGAAAATAAATTGTTTGATTCAACTTCTTTAAACAACAGTTTTGTATTTAATTGTTTTATTTTATTGTTTACAAGAAATCAATAATCATTTTGAACTAT
>JAGFPH010000977.1:97941-114900 GCA_018207615.1 Philaenus spumarius
TTTGTCGTACGACAGTTACGCTGTTGAAACCGTTGTGAAAGTACGTAATAGTTTATTTTACAATAAGTGAGTTTATTTTATAATAACCGAGAAGTTCATTTAATAATGAGTGATTTGTTTATTTTTTCGTATCTTGTTAGTGGAAAATCCCCTATAACTAAGTTTATAAACTAAGTTTATTATGTATCCCTATATATATAACCAAAATTATAGTCTATGGGAGATGGGAATTTGTCAGAAAAAATATTTAAGCAGAATATTTCATAAAAACGTATTTACGTGTACATTTAAACGAACAGGTACACTTAAACCCACATTTGTGAGGTTCCTGGTATGTGATGGTATAGCACCTGGGACTATGAAGTCGAGGGTGGGAAGATGTCTTCATCTTCACTTGAAGAACTGGGATGTAGGCAGATTGCTGTAGGATTTCCGCCTGCAAAAAGTGCACAAAACATTTCAGCCCAGCTTGCACTTACATGAGATCAGTTGCAGAAGGGTTTAAGGTGCTGGTTCAACTTCCAGTGTGATTGGAGTAAGCGCCATTGAAAAAAAGACATCTTTTCTTTCAGCCACAGATAGACCTAAGCTTATGTTTGAGGAAAACAGTTTAAAAAAAAAGGAGTACTGACTCAGGAAATACAGATTCAACATTGTCAAGGAAACCATCAGGTGGAGGATAATTGCTGGTATCGTAAACTTGAGAGCGGATGTCTTCTAAGATGATCTCTGCTGCAGCCTTCACAACTCTCAACCGCTCCTCCTGAGCATCCTTTTTTTCTCATCATACCATTTGTCATGAAGGATTTGTGTCATATGTATGTAAAACAAACGATTGGTGGCCGATCATTAACCATATAATTACAATATTCTTCTTACACGATCAATGAGATGCTGTTTGATGATTCTCACACCAGGAATGTGTTCACCTAAATGTTGTGTCAACAGCTGATTTATTGAGAAATGGCGTTCTTTACTGTTTTCTTTCAAGTATAAGTCGATTCTTTCCAAAGCATTTTGTACAGATTCTACTTTTGGACAACACTTTCCTGTCCAGTTGTTCTTGGACGGTGGAACAAAATTGCATGACATTGGCTCTGGTAACTTGCATCAGCAGTCACCAAATCCTCACTTTCTTGAATCAGCCGCTCAATAATCTCCTTTCCCCAATCATCACCTATGCTTTCAGCTACTTTTATGAATTATGCCCTCGTAGAATGCAATGTTACTGGAAAGACATTATTTCGTCTATCTCGGGATAATTTTTTTGGAGTTTCAAAAATTCTTCTATAATATCCTCTCCACATAGAATACATATTTTTCCAATTTCACAACTCTCACGGAACAATCGCAGGGCTGCTGTTGTTTAAGTAACAGAATCCCCTCCACGACTTTCAGAGCTGTCACATTTTTTTTAGTAGTATATCTCTTACGACATCCATCATGCACTGTTACTTCATTCAATTGTGAAAGGTATATTTGGTTCTCTGTAAGTTTTCGTTTCACACTTACAAAAATTCGATAGGCGATTTCTCGTTTTTTTACGACAGTTAGTGGACCATTAGTCTTATCTTCCAGTGATGTCTACAGATGAAATAAAAGCCTGGTGGAACTGTCATTTTTACACTTGTGTTTTTGAAGCTACACTCACTTAGGCCTATATAATGAATCTGTTATAAAATTAACTTCTCAATTTGTATTACTAGTTAAACGCTGTTGGGAATAATTGCATAAGAAAATTCTTAATGTTAGAATTGGCTTTATTATTATTATTATTATTATTACTATTAGGAAGCAATGTAAAGCTTATAAGTCCCAAGAAGAGAACCTAAAGTAGAAGCTATTGCGAAAGATATAAAAAAGTGTTGATATAAAATATCTGAGACAAGCAAAATTCTAAGTTCAGTAACCTGGATGGTTATATATACTCTTGATTGACCTAAAAAAGGGGTTAGTCTTTTGGAGACACCACGGGGGCAGCGGAAGCTCTGCTCGTCGATAGGCTACTCTTGGGAGACCTTTGCCTTGAAGGGACATGGTGACAAGGTGAGCAACAAATAGAATATATAATCATTCAATACGGTTACATAAAGGTGATAATTTGGAAGTGCAGCCAACTAATTTATATAATAATCATTGTGTTTAATAATTCCGGTACTTAGAGTGCTCTGTCTTGGGACTTAATTAGTTGGATATGATTAGGATTAATAAGATTGTAGAGTTTGATCTTTGTATGTTTAAATTATAGTAATAAGTAATTGGACTTTGATTTAGTGTGATGATATATATATATATATATAAATGTAGGTAGAGTTGTGATTAGAAGTTTAGAGATTAAAGTAATTAAATAATACCACTGAACCACCATCGATGCTGTAGCTTAATTTATAAACCCTAGGCTTGTTAGCACCGCCCGTGCTGCGCTACGGGAATAATTTCAGCAATAAAAGACATAATTAACATATACTGTTTACCTTTGTATATTATTTAGGGGCTGCTTTATTTTTGTACATAAAATACAAATGATAGTTGGCCTGTATCTGTATAAATATTGATGTTTATCAAACAGATATATTAGTTAAAACAAATGAAAGTTTCATATTAATACCAGTTTCATTTGATAAATATTGTACAAACTGCGCAATCCTGATAACCTAATAAGCTACTTATGAATAGCAGATGTTATTTGTTCATGTATATTCATACATTCGTTGTTTGTGATTTATCCTGCAATAAAAACAAACAAAAATATCGAAAAAAATATTATTTAATTTTTCATATGGTAAAAAAAATATAAAATTTCTTAGTAACTTTTCCATTATAACAAATTAATGCATAAATCTACAGATTATTGGAAATTTCTCTTAATTATATTTTTTTATTTTAAGATAAAAATATATTAAACAAATTACGCTTCATTTCAATTTTACAAAAGTTCTTTGTATACTATATTTTTTGTATAGACATTTTGGTCATTCCTTAGGTACCCTTGATCCTTTGTATCCCATATGTAGAAACGTAAGCCATTGAATGATCTTTCTCTACTGGCTGCAACGTAGAGCTGACCATGGGAAAAAACGGGTTTTGGTAGGTAGGCTATACACAGATTTTAGCGATTGATTGCCCTTGGGCCTTATTTATTGTCATTGCAAACGCAAGGATTACGGGAAACTGAATTCTTTCAAGTTTGAATGGCAATAAAGTTCCATTAGTTCTTAGATGAATTCTTGGGATAAAAATTCTTTGCCCAATCGAAGTTCCCGTCAGAATTTCACAATCTATTGAGTTGTGGTACAGGTTTTTCACTCGCATTCTTGTTCCGTTAATAATTATTGCTTTAGATGTGTTCAGATTTCTGATTAGCATTACTATAGTATTTTTTCAAAGTCAATTTGTGAGGTGGTAAGCCACTTACAGTCAAACTGTTGAGAAATTCAGTTGGGAATGCAGTGTGAGCCATGGCATCATCTGTTATCATCTTTTCAATACTAAAGTAGTCTATTTCTTCACTAAAAAAATTAAACTATTTTTAAAATTAAATCATTAATTAATAAACAGTCTTCATTCTTTTTTGTTAGTATAGCTCTCTCAGTAATGTCTGACGTTGCTATTAATTTATTAAGATCTTCATAAATATGTTCAATTACTGAGTCAGAACTAATTAACTGAGTGGGTATTTTCATTATATCCTCTCCCAAATCAAATTCTATGTTTAATTCACCATCACCGATTGTTCTGAAGAACTTTGAAAATGTTATTTCACTATTCAATACTATCATGTTTTTAGACAAACTCAGTTGTTTAACGCACCCCCAGTGCTTGTAAGATTTAACGCATTGTTTAATTATCGTGGCTGGACCAGCGTGTGGCACTGGTAGTGTTTGGCGAAAGTCTTCACACAATAAGACAACTCTTCCACTAAACAATAGTTCCTTATTTTATTTTCTTATAAGATCTCGAAGTAATCTATCAACAATGTTTAAAACATATACAGGACACATAGATATTTCATCTATAGTTATTAATGAAGATTTTTTAATTATTTTAGTCTCAGGAGTGTTTGGTTTGATACCAGATGTTGAGTTCTCCAAGATGGGTATTGGCAGTTTAAAGATATTGTGAAGAGTGCGACCTCCATCTAGGAGGCTGGCTGCAATGGCAGTGAATGCACATGGAATACACTGTATTTTCATTGATCTTAGTTTGCACAGTAAAGCCTTTTGCACAAATGTTTTTCCATATCCTGACTGTGCTGTTAAACAAACTACGTTTGTAGAAGAGGTTTCTTTTAGTATGGCTTCTAAAATAGTTTTAATAACTGATTTTTGCTCATCGTTTGCTTTATTGTACATTTCGTTAAATAAACTGTCTTGTTCTTGAGCATCGAATGTGTTGCTTTTGATAGTACACTGAATAGGAATAGGTAAGCCGAGTTCTTTACATGACGTATTATGGGTGATTAGAATATTCTCTATTTCCAATAGACATAATACTGTAGAACTTTGTATGTCATGGTGTAGTTTGAAATCTTCACACATGTAATCTTTAAATTCATCCCAAAGTTCTGCAGCATTTGTTGGAATGTTTAGTGCACAAATAAATCCAAAGAATTGACGTAACTGGGATGGCATTTGTGTTTCCTTAGCTTCGTTGAGTGATTCACGCCATTCGTTATTGTTGGTTGCAACCCTTCTGGCATAAGCAGCTTCTACAAAAGAGTTGTACCTTACGTTGTTGAATGTGAGCAAGTACTCAAAACATGTTGGCCCTCGGGCATGCAGCAGAATAAGACTACGGTGGTATAGGTCGGGTTGTTTTGGATTGACAGTGTATAACCTCGTTATTGGTTTTTGTGCTCCCTGTTTCCTCCGTTCCCAAGTTTAATTTCTCATGTCCCAAATATAGTTTTGAGGAATTTAAATGTTTAGGAGATTTCGTGCATTTGTATCAGTTTTATTGAGATCAAAAAAGGATTTTAATTTAGTTTTCTTTGGATCAGCAATAACACCATCTTCTTCTTCCTCTTTAAAAATTACTGTCTGTTGGTCAGGTAAGTGTATATCTAGACGAGTGAGTTTGAAAATTCATTTCGTATTCAAATATACGCCAAGCTGCTTCAGTTGAACCAACATAATGGCCGTTTAGGTAAGAATCAATCTCATCATAAACCAGAACACTGATGTTTTGTTTTGAGAATTTCAGTGTTTCAGAATCATATCCCTTGTACACATACTTGTATATATATTTAATGCTTTAAACTGTTGTGCAGACTTCTACGTTCATATGACAGTTGAACTTAATTAGAAGTCATGGATTATATGGAACTATATATCTATTGTCTATAGTATGTCCTCGAACGTAGACAGTAATGCCGTTATCGCGGCGTTTATATTCACGATAACCATACATTGTCTTTAGTGCTGTTGTCGAAAGCTCTTGGGAACTGTTTTGAACACTTTCCCTCAACCATGCATGGGGAGTTTAGGTTTAGTGAGCCACATGGCCCATGTACCATGTGATTTTACACCAATCTGTAAAGAGTTGGATGCTCATTTTGGTCAGGAATTTCAGCAGAAACAAATTTGTCAATATTTGCAATATTTTGAATCTTATCATCATTGTCAAGTGTTAATAAAATATGAGCATGGGGTAAGCCACATTTCTGAAATTCAATAGTATATATGAGTGCTGCTATTCTTCCAAATACGTGTTTCTTTGTGAGGAACATAATAAGTTCTTTAAGTTTACAGTGAAACACACGCACAACCAAATCTGGTCTTTAATGAGCAGCTTCTCCTGGTGGAAGATTGTTTACTTTTTTAGGACACCGTGGATTACACGTCATTGTTATAAATAATGATTGCTTTCCAAATTTTTTTACAATAGCCATAGCATCTAGATAGTTTTGATTCATATTCCGTGGTGATCCAATAAATGATGAAGGCAAGATTATTTGTTTTCCAACAGCATCGTTCTGGAGACCACTTCTTTTTTGAACAAAGTCAGCGATATTCAGGTATAGGTCTGCACGTAGGTTACTTTGATTGAAACGAATATAGTTTAAACGTGTGTCCTCAATCCTACAATACATGTCCACTGTCCATTGCAGGTAGAGTTTTTGTGATCTATGCAATAAGCTGAAATTTGGACAAATCGCAAGCCGATAGGACGCGTACTGCAGTAATGTAGTTTTTTTCGTTGATTTACATTGCTACGATCGTGTTTTGTTTGGGGTTTCCATCCAAAGTCATCATATTAGAACAACATAGGATAGGCCAATGGGTCTAAAGATGACTCAATTACAGAAATTTTACGAACACCATTAGATCTTGAATACACTTTCAAGTTTCTCTCCCCAGGGGGAGCACCATCTTCTGACCGGAAAATAGCAGCCACATCTGTTTGAACGGCATCATTGTAGCGTCTCCTGTCACACAGTTTGTCTTCCACTATATGCATAAGAATTTCAGAGTCAGATTTACAACACATATCTGCCATAGTTCTATATGAAGATATGCAGGGATTGATAAAATAAAGATAGTTACTTAAATCACGCAACAGCAGTTGGACAACAGCAATGTCGCATTTCACATTGAATCTTTGACCCATTCTGTTAGTAACAGCTGTGTTTACGTTGTATATATAAAGTTGGGTATACTTTGGTTCACTGTTAGAGGGTATTAACGGTCCAATCCGATGGCAAAAAGAGTCGTGGTTCTTGAAATTATATAGACCACCAGATAGATGTTGATTCATCTAAGTGAGACTCAGAACTCACTATTGCAAATGCGGAGTTGTATGATCTTATATTTTTCAAATAGTTTTTTGAACGTTTTTTTGTTTCTTTTATAGTCGATGTAGCCCCGTTGATAAGATTTTCCATAAACTGAGAATGTTGATCAGGAGCTAATTTTACCTTCCCCTTGTGACATCATAAGGAGAATATATTTGTGTCCCTGTTAGTCTGTTCTGACTCGAAATTCATAGTGTTTTTTGTAGGGACTTCCAGAGCACATTTAACACCATCACTGCTCATTACTTTTATAGTTCGATGGTTCTCTAAGTGTTTTTTCTATCTGGTTGTCTCTTTATGCCCAGTTAATGACTTTTTACCTTTTCTTTTTATTTTTGTACTTTTCACACCCTGGGGATTATGAGAAAGTTTTATAACGCTATAATGACCCGAGTCAACATTGCCACTAAACATCAAGTCACACACTTCTTCGCCAGAACCGAAATCGTAAGTCACAGTTTCTCCAGCAACTTCCCTGTGCACTCGAAATAAATAGTTAGGGTGTAGTTCACTAACGCATTGTAGTTCCACGTATCCAGCGTACCCGCCATCTCGAGAAAGCAAAGTTTGGTACTGCTGAACGTCAAACACTGGTCTAGGGTAAGATTCAATACCTACGATAAAATGTGTGTATGCTTCCCACTCATTAGCAATTTTCTGTACAACTTGCAAACGGATTTCCCTATGATTAATCTGTTGGCCGTAGAGAAGGAATGATATTGATCGGAACAAAATAGTTTCCATCCCCTACTATGGGTATTATTTCACGTTCCATACTCAAACTTAAACTGAATTAACACTTTCCTTCAGATCACTTCGCAGGAACACTGACACATTATTCGATTATTTAGTTACAAAAAAGAGAAAAAACTACATACATTCAATAAATTAAAATATACAAAGTTCATATTATACACCAAAACATACAAATAATGTTCAAATACATTTATAAATAATACCTTGTGGTATACAAGTTAACAAATATACTTTTCCTGTTTAGAATAGTGTGTTTATAAACAGGAACTATTAGATTAATAATTACATACTGAAAGTGAGGTTATAAAAATAATAAAAAATTTCTCACAGCTGACAAATATTAAACAGCTGACGAATAATTTATAATTACAATTGAATTTTATTCTTCAATAAGAATTGTATTGACTCGATTTTTGAAGGGCTGTAGGTCGTAGCACTTAGAAAAGACGTAAATTCTAAGGAAATTCGGCAAACCTACGCATTATCCCCTTTAATTTGATACATAAATTTTGAAGATTGGTTCAGTAGTCACTGAGAACTCAGACTTTCAACTGTGTATTAAATATATAGATTATAAAATAAACGCATTTATTAAACACTCAATTATTATAAAATCAACTTTTATTTACTTTCAGGGCGTTTTCAACATCCAAACTAGTATACAACAAAGACAATCACTCATTATAAGGGAGGGGGGAGGGGTTTGATTTGTCTTTCCCTCCTTACCAGTTCTTTTCGTCTGAGCTGACCCTTTTCAGAAGTTCTTCAATGATTATAAAAACCACAGTAAACTTTCTCAACTTGTTCATACAACATTTTACGCTAACATTTTATGAAAAACCTCATTAATTAAGGTTATGGTGTAGTAAACGATTTACTCAACTTTCAACTAAAAACAAAACTTTTCCATCTTTTTGTTTTTTGTCATTTCCGACAATACTGTCTAAGCTACAAGGACCATCCTTAGCTCAAATTAAAGCTTATTGAATTCCCTATAACTTCCATATTCTTTACTTTTCTGTAGGATGTGTCACTTTTCCGGTATCCATCTTGAAACGTATAAAATACTTAGATTTTTAACTTTTTGGTAAAAATTTCAATCTTTGAAAAGCCGTATCTCCGTATCTATTTAACTCATAAAAACGATTTTGATCTCATTTTGTTGCAAATGTAATATACTTTTAAAAAGCTAAGAACACATTTTTCTACAAAACGCATAGTTTAAGAGATATTTTACAAAAACCGAAAAAATAATTCGAAAAAATAACAGTTTTTCGACCACCATTCTGCGAGCACAGGTTTTTGAGGGTTGCAAATCTGGATTTGTAGTCCCAGTAATGGTCCGAAACACCTCTCCAAAAATCATTAATGCTCCATTTAATGTAAGTTCACGCATTTTTTGTGTAACATTTGACTGGGCTATATGGCCACATCTCCGTTGTGTTTCTCGGGTAACACAAAGAGCCATGCAATTAATAAAAACTTACAATGCGTAGGCTAATTTACCTGGAATTCTGTATACAATGTAGAATTTTGTAGCAAAGCACGGGTAGTCAGCTAGTGTATACATACTATCAATATACCCATTTACCTTAATGCTATGCTTATATATACACACTTAATCGGTTCATTTAGTAACTAAACTGTTTTTAAATTTCAGCTTAACAATTAATACTCAGACAAATTGACCAGAAACTCTATTCTGAAATTACTTAATTCCTCGCTCTGCTGAACTCGCAATCAAATTAATGTTTTCCTCAATTAATTTTTTATTTGATTCAAAGTGTTATCAAACTTGGAACTGATCAAACAAGAAGGATGTAAAGAATAATGGAGCAACAATGGTTAAAGTTATAGTGTGGTTTTTCCAGACTCACTCGTCAGATTCAGATGGAATCTTCTGATTTGCATCACACAATCTGTATTTCAAGTCCTTCAGATTGTATACAGGTTGGAATACACTTTCATTTTGTAATGTTTATTTGTTTTTTAAAATAGGTCATTTTCCAATCCTTGTTTAATCGGAATGCCAAAAACCAAGAAATAAATGAATAATATTACTGAAAACTTTGGCCGAAATATTCAACTTTCAGAGTGAAATAAGAATAAGAAATAATATCTTCATGGCTGCAATCAAAAATCCTTTTGGATAGTCCAGGTCAAACACAGTTCGTTGCGTTGTACAGGGTGTACAAAAACACCTTTCAAGAGTTTGGGATATGATTTCTAATACAACAAAAATAAGAGAATAGTTCAAACATAGGTATGTCCTAAATCGCATAGTTTTCCGTCTATCTGTCTGATTGTGTTTTTTTACTGAATACGTTATATCTTAGGAACCTCTGAAGATATAATCTTCAAACTTGGTGCATGTATTTACACCTAATAATACCCATTTTGTTATGGAATATCAAGTTTAAACTATGTACCATTTCAAAATGGTGCCATTTTAAATTTCTAAATCTCAATATCGCAAAATCCGTAAATTTTACAAAAAATGTACAAGATACAAAAAATTGCTTAATTTTATTTCCTAAATAACGATGCATAAATTATTAAGATTTCACGACTGTTAAAAGAGTTTTTGCAATTTTATGAAAATTACTACATACGATTTTTGCGGTGATAGTGGCAAAATTTCATGTTTCTAGTTCGAAAAGTTGTTACTGTAAAGAGAATGTATTTACACATTTAAAGTCTGTGATGTATTAAATCTTACATAATACTTAATAAATATGTTACAGTTTAAGCTCTATTTAACGACTATGGGATTTAACTGTAAGAACGGAAACAGACTGACAGACTCTCTAAACGATTGTTTCTAAGATTTTAAGTCTTACTGTGAATTTAGAGAGGGCGGACTAACACAAATTGTGAATTACAAATAATTTGTTGCTTCATATAATTTTACAACATACACTAAACTTTAGTTGGATTCAGGATTAAAGTTTAAGATTGCCATTCTAGAATTGAATAAGGAAGAATTATAATAAAATATACTGTTGTTGATAAAGTATTTACAGATCGCTTAACTCTAATAGAACTTCCTTCAATGTAATTTGATCTTGTATGACCCAAATATAGGAATTGCAATTTCGTTCGTTCTTTACTTTTCATTAATATTTGTCTATTAGTCTTTCAGTCTCAAGTACTAAGGGAGCAAATATTTGTTTACAGTTATATCTAACATAATATATTTAATTTATATCTTATAATATATACATATTATATTATATATCTTATTATTACATATCTTATACATTTATTATGTTTTAAACAAAGATTTTCGAATATTAAGTGACTTTATAATATTGTAAAAGATAAATAATTTAAATCTTTATAAAATACATTATTGTTAATTTGGCTTTCTTTCTTTGACAGCAGATAAATTAAAAACTTTAAAATCCCCAGAATGGCTGAACAGATTTTCTTGTATCTTAGCTAAGAACACTCTCGATTAAGTAGTCTTAAAAAAAAAAATCTAAATCAAAATCGGTTTATTCGTTTGGGAGCTGCGATGCCACAGACAGATACACACACACTCACAGATGCACACGATAAACTTATAACACCCCTCTGTTTGAGCCGGAAGTTAAAATATTTCACATGCCAGCTGATTTTTTAAATCATTTTTAAAACATTTCCCAATGAAATGGTATAAGTACACCAGAAAGTTTGTTGAAAATTATTGCATCTGTTTTTTAAGCAAATAAAATAGTAGGCCTACAAAATAAATAATAACTTTTTTTTAAAAACAATGTAAATGCACGCACAATAACCAGATCTTAGATGAAACCTTTACTGTTGCTTAGCTTTCTGCTTTACACATTATGTGTAGTCTATAATCGAGATTTATCAACGGCTGTGGAACAGTGATTGACAAAATGCAACCAACAAGTGCGATAATTGCCAGTCGAGAAAAAATAATTCGACCACGCAGCTGAACCGCTGACGTGAGTTGAGCAAATTTCCAAAATTAAGTTTATAGGCCTATGTTTTAGGGTTTCAACCAACAATTTGGGAAATAGCGTCTCTTCACGACGCTGCAAAATGGTTCGCACGCCATTCCGCATATTGGGTGTATCTTCAATACACACAGTATTGCGTGCTTCGCACGCCAACCCAAAGGTAGAATCCACCACATGGCTTTGAACCGGATACTTCTATGGTATTTTACGTTTTGATCGATTTTGGGGGAACCAAGCGAGCTATGAGGTCGCGTAAAAAAACAAAATGTGCAGAATACATCTTGCATTTAAATTTGTAGAAAAAACTCAAAAAATGCATTCTCGTAGGAAAAATCTGAAAAAATAGTCCTTTCCGGTCAAAAAACGAGCTTCCGATTGTTGGATTATTTTGGCTAACGAACTCGTCCGAGCGATGTAGACAACCAACATGTGTATCACATTTGAACCAAATCGGACTTAAAATGCGGCCGCTAGATTGCGAACATATATATACAGTACGATTTTTTTAACCGTGGCCTCGGCTCGGCTAGCGCGCGGTGGGCTGGCGGTGTAGCGGGGAGGGATTGTAAAGGCAGTTCCACAAACGTCGAATAAACAAAAATGATTGAATAATTATTCGAACAAATTATTGAAATAAAAACTACTTGAATGAGTCATAGACTACTTGTCTCTTGTTCGAGTATTCGAATAATAATACTGTGGTCTGGTGGTAGATGCCAGACACCAGGCAGGAAGTTTTCCCCGGAAACGCACACATTATACCGCTGTACCGAGCAAACCGTAAGTCAAACGAAAAAATGTTTCAAATAAAATATTTAATTTGGACCTTTATCTAAAACTTTCTCGCGAACACTTTGTCTCTGACCAACAAATAAAAAACTTTCCATCGGTGTGAAAATTTCGTGTCATTATTAAAGTACATTGTTGTAATATTGATTTTCAAAATATGAAATAGGTTTTGTAATTGATTTTCTTTTACATCATACGAATCGTATGATTCTTATCTGTGTATCCGTGAAAGTTTCATAATTTTACATCGCTGCTAAGTGTATTAAATGACAGTGTTATTGAAGCTCGGTTTTCTCTGTTTCACGCCGCTCGGCTCAGTTTTCGCGGAGAAAACTAGAGTAGACAGAGAGATTTCTAACGTTATCACTCAGGTTAGTACAATCGTGGCCGAGGGCACGGTAAAAAAAATCATACTGTACATATATACGGTACACATATATATTTATGATTTTTAATTACACCCCAAAACGTGTTCTGGGGACCATGATCGGTGCTCATTTGCTCCTCCCGACCTTGGGTCTTACCATAAGGGCCACTGCAGTAGCTCATTTTTCCTATGGAATTTCGCTAACAGCAAGACAGTTTGTTATGTGACTTTTGGAACAACCTGAATAAAGTGAAGTATATTATTCATAGTACTGTATATAAATAATTATAACAACAATTTTTATTATATCACAATGGAAATATAAAAGATTTTCAACTAATTTGCAACTCACACGTAAGCAAGATGTTGATGCCAATAGGGATAGAAACGAAAAGAAACGATATCAATTTGTAAACCGCTTTGGTTAGTCACATCACGTCGTAAAAAGTGATATAAAGAAGCATACGGAAAGAATTTCCATTGCCTCGCCTCAGTTCGAGCTTGGAAATATTGTACGTCTATTGTAAGAAACTCAGAAGTAATTCTATGCAGATTCGAAATAATATTGACGTATTGGTATTTATAAAGTCGTTCTTTTCAAGAAAAATACAATGAAAATAAATTGACAAATGTGTGTTATCAAAAATATACTTATATAGCAGGACAATTTTGTCAATGTTTGTAGTACATTATAAAACATACGCATATTTTGAAAAATAAATGGCATCAGAAACAAAAAAGAAAGGAAGCACAAAAAATTTATTGTTGTTAGTTTAAATATCTCCTAAAAATGTTGGTTGAACGAAACACAGATTGTTGTTATGATTATTTATATGCAGTACTATAAATAATATACTTTACATTAATCAGGTTGTTCCAAAAGTCACGTAACAAACAGTCTTGTTGTTAACGAATTTCCATAAGAAAAATGAACTATTGAAATGGCCCTTATGGTAAGACCGGAGTAGCAAATTACCTACTCCTTAGGTCGGGAGTAGCAAATGATCACCGATAATGGGCCCAAGAACACGTTTTTGGGTGTCATTAAAAATCATATATATATATATATATTTATGTATGTATGTTTGCGCACTTTAACGGACGCATTTTACGTCCGATTTGGTCCAAATTTGGTACACACGTTGTTTTTCCAAGTCGCTTGGACGAGTTCATTAGCCAAAAAAATTGACCGGAAGTAGACCAAACTTTTGACTGGAAGTAACATGTATATATGTGTGCGCACTCTAACGGTCGCATTTTATGTCCGATTTGGTCCAAATTTGGTACACAGGTTGGTTTTCTAAGTCGCTTGGACGAGTTCATTAGCCAAAAAAATTGACCGGAAGTAGACCAATCTTTTGACTGGAAGTAACATGTATATATGTGTGCGCACTCTAACGGTCGCATTTTATGTCCGATTTGGTCCAAATTTCGCACACAGGTTGGTTTTCTAAGTCGCTTGGACGAGTTCGTTACCCAAAAAAATTTACCATAAGTAGACCAAATGTTTGACTGGAAGTATTATGTATATAAGTGTGCGCACTCCAACGAACAAATTTTATGTCCGATTTTTCCAAATTTGGTACACAGGTTGGTTTTCTAAGTCGCTTGGACGAGTTCGTTAGCAAAAAAATTGACCCGAAGTAGACCAAATTTTTGACCAGAAGTAAACATTTTTTGAGATTTTCGTACGAAAAGTATACTTTTCTGAAGTTTTCTTTAAAAAAATAGACGTATGAAATAATTCTGCACATTTTGTTTTTTACGCGACTTTATAGCCCATCTGGTTTCCCCAAAAACAATCAAAACGTAAAATACCGTAAAAATACCAGAATTAAATCCACGGCTTTTCAACTCACGTCAGCGGTTCAGCTGCGTGGTCGAATTATTTTAATCATTAAATTAATACGTGGACATTAACAATTGAAGTAGCTGTTTAGAAACAAAGAGAGAAAATATATCATTCAAAAGGTACTGTAGCATAGATGCATAAAAATCAATTATATGCGTATATGCGTAAATGTTTAAGTTATGTAAAATAAATTAATCTATGCCTAACCTAAAATTGCGTATCTAAGCTCGTTATCCGAATCAGCTGTTTCATCTGTTATTTTATGCAGTTGGTTTTTATGGCAATTAATATAAACATGTATTTTTGTAGGCCATGGCTCTATATTGTTTGTATACAAACTAATACTTAGATTTGTATTGAATTATTTCAAATTGAATTATCTCTAATAGAATACATTCCTAATAACATACGAGTATGTTATTTCTCAAAGGCGTTTTTTGGCGCTAAAAGGTATCTCTCTTAATTCCTCATCAAAATTAATTATTCAAGCATCATTTTAAAGCTTATGTTCTCCGCTATTGACGAAAAATAGACAGCTTAAAATTCGTGTTTTCTTTACAAAAATTGATTTAAAAAACTTTTATATTATACTTCATATGGTCCCTAATGAAAGGCGCCATCTATTAACAAACTGTTTAACTAACATGGCAGCTGTTGGTTTGGTTGTTTACATTCCATATGCAAGTGTTTTAAACTGTTATTTATAATTAAATGTAAACCAACGTATTAAATCAGGTAAGTAGGCCTACTCCTAACTTGCGAAATATTCTCACGGTTCAGCTAGTCTCTTGAATCATTCTAACGATTAATGTTAAATTGTTTCCTTCTAACTAAGGTATTTTATATATTTACTAAATATGTATCGTGAATTCCATCAAGATTCCTCTTTGTTGTTCCCAATTTTATTCTCAAAGCGCCAAAGTAAATATTAAGAATTAAGTATGTAAAATACAAGTTGAATTTCGTTACTTTTATAACACAATTGCTCGAATTTCGACCACGGAGGATACTATTTAAATACTATTTATATTCTGTAAATACTCGTGCGATTTATAAGGTAAGAATTACTAAATAAATTAAACAGAATTATTTATATAGAATTTAAAGCAATAATTATTTTTTGTATTATTTTACTTTACTATTTTTAGAAAATTTTAATTTATTTCAAGTTAATATACTATTTTATTACCAGCAGCAATGTTACTCTCATTAAAATTACAAATTTAAGTGTAATTTTAATTACTCCGTAACACTAATAGTTTGAGGTCGACAATGCAATATTAAATCACTTTCGTGTCTGTCTCTTTGTTTGGCTTTTGGTACAAATTTTGCAATTTTCGAATTAAACTGACTTCCTGATGAGTTAGATACTTTACTCTTTTAACATAGCTCAGAACTGGATTACAGTGCAATATAAAGTCACTTATTGTCTGTTTGTTTGTCATTTTGGAACACATTTTGCAATCGAATTAAACTAACTTCCTGATAAGAAAGATACTTAAAATTCTACTTAACATATTCTAAAACTGCAGACAATGCAATAATAAATAGCTTTCATCTCTGTCTTTTTGTTTGTCCTTTCGATACAAATTTTGCAATCTAATTTAACTAGTTCCCAATGAGAAAGATATTTTAAATGTTTACCATTTTTGTATTTATTTTACCATTTATTGCATTCTCATCCAGTTCAGAGCTATGTTAATAGTTTCAAGTATCTATCTCTTCAGGAAGTTAGTTTAATTCCATTGCACAACCTTAAACGACCAACAGACTGACAAGAAAGCGATTTTAATACTACAGTGTTATCCAGTTCTGAGCTAAAAAGTTAAAAAGTTAAAAGTGTAAAGTAAGTACCCAGCTCATAGGGAAGTTGATTATAAAATGTGTACCGAACAAGCAAGAAAGCAAGATAATAAAAACGAGGTAAACATATTATAATATACCAAGTGCGTTTTTTTTTTTTTTTTTTTGTTCTGCAATCATTTCTTTTTTATCCACTCTCAAAACTCCACCTATGAAACAATTAACAAAAACGGAATAATTCTGGCAACAAAATTAAATTAATTGTAACTAGTCACATTACTCACTTTTTTAAAACTACCATATTACTCTTAACAAATAAATACTATAGGGATGGTGTTGAGGCCTTAGTTGAATTCTGAAAAGTTCAACCTACGTTAAGCTTAATTAGTTTTGCTTACATAGTAATGCCTTAAGTTTGGGGTAAGTTTTTATCAATAATTGCGTTTAGGTTTTATTCGCCTGGATAGAGTCTAAATTTTGTCGTTTAAGATTTTAATTTTTAGCTGTACGCATTACAGTCGAACCAATGTTTAAACTCAAATCATTGAATTATTTCCCTTTGATATATACCTACCGTAATTGTTTTCAAATTATTTGTTGAAAACAACTTTATTCATTGTTGGGTCGGAAA
>JAGFPH010000977.1:114910-151497 GCA_018207615.1 Philaenus spumarius
GAATACTAAATAAAACACAATGTTTGACTCTTACTTTCTGGCTGCTGTTTGACTTTGTTGTAGTTGGTTTGTTGTTAGTAGCAAAACCAGCAAAATCCAAATCTTGGAAGCAAAAACAGCAATCTCTAAACAAAAACCTTTGTAATTTCGAAAAAGTATTGAATATATGACCAAACTATTAGTAAGCTCTCTTAAATTGGTACAACGAATAGTTAGAAAAAATTTACCACATATAATACCACCTCAAATTATCTTTCGGCTCTACTGTAAAATTTTCAAAAGTTTAGGTTGCTGACTTTGCTTTTATTCTACACAATTTCTTTATATTTACTGATAAAATATTAACGGAATTTATTGTCTCCAATTACGAAATGTTATTTACATTTTTTTCATTTCAGCCATATTATTCAAACATGACTGACCACGGCAATATCCACAAACTGTTGAACATTGTAACCAATTTTTTCTGCATACAGGTTCTGTCACAACCTTTTGTATCAAGTAGATGGAAACTTTTTGGAAAATCCCAACATTCAATTAATACATACGTCTTATTTTCATGATAATAATGAACAATTATGTCAAATTTATTCTGTAGAGTACTATTAGAGGATAAGTCTTGACTTGTAATACATTATTAAAATAAATAGCTATAACTGCGCTGTTCCCTGAAAACTGTTGGTTGATTAAAACAAATGTAAACTGCTTTTTAATGCACAAATTGTATATCTCAAATTTGTTTATTATACTCATAGATACAAAAACCGTTGCAAAATTCCGTTTTTCGTGGCCTTAAACTTGGAAAATCTCGAACAATATCTGTTGACACATATTTATAACTGTAGGCCTATACCTAAGGCTTGTACAAAAATTCAGCAGGACATTAACAAAAATAATAATAAGGATATGAATTTAATGACTGTGAAAATATCCTGTTTTTTACTTTGATATTCCAAACAGTTTGAGATATGCACATTATAACTTTAAAAATTAAAAATCTAAATATCAAAACGAAATACTGAAAATAATATCTATTAAGTTCTTCTAAATATATAGTAACAACAAATCTAGCAACAAAAAATTAGCGCTAAATACACTTACAAACCCGTGAAACAACATTCAATTAATTTGCAAATTATTGTAGTAAGACCGGGTTACATGTTTCAAGGGTACAAAAGGAGACCAGAATCACAGTTTTCGAGATGTAACGATTTAATCCAGCTAAACTATGCTACCACTTTCTGAATTACATTTGGTAATGACATAACACAATTAATTCAACAGAAAACCGACCGAACATAAATCATTTAAAATCTGTACATAAATCAGGTTTATTTAAATTTCATTTTACATTGTTCGAATGAAAAAAACTCAAAGTTTCTGTAGCCTATATAGAGGGTAAAAGTCAAGAGAGGACTGAACATATTTCTGTTTGACTGATAATTAATGTACGACCTTTTATAATATATTTACACAAACTATAACTTTGTTGGCTGCTGCAACGTTCTCCTGTTCATAAAATAATTTGTGTCCTTTGATAAGCCCTGCAGCCAGAGATAATTACGTTAATATTTCCCTCTAGTATCAGTTGTGTTTTATGTCAATTCGTTTTTAGTTTTCAGCAATTAAATTTTTGTTTAGAACATATTCAGATCATGTATTTATAATAAGGTTAGAAACTACAAAAATAATACTTACGTAATACTTACATTTAAGCATTCATTGGTAGTGAGCTCTAAGCCATATAATAGATCCTCGCTCCCCACGCGCAGACATACTAACACTGCCTATCTGGCTCTTTTCGTTCTTTTATGAATCACCAACCCAACCCTAGTACTACAAAATAACATTTTCTAACTGTTAACTTTACTTAATTTTTACTCTAATTTCTGAACTCTAAATATTATTCCTCGCAAAATGAGTCCAAACACGATACAATTGTGACAATTCTAAGCGGTTTTATGTTCAGTAGGTTACAAAATCATAAATTTGACACTTAAAGCTCGGATCTCCACATTCAAAACTACAATATTGGGTACCAATTTCAATGTTAAATAACCAAAACATACCTTCACGATTAAGCATATTTTTGTGCTGTTTTTGTTAAAAAACGAAAGCTGTATTTTTTTTCTTAAAGTAAAATAGATTGTGGGTGTTGATTGCTAAGGATTTTTGTGATGTCTGTCCGTTTGTCGGTGTGTCTGTTAGGATGTGTACAGAGCTGGAGACCATACCAACGGTCCGATTTTTATGAAATTCGGTATGAATGTTTAGTTCTGGAACATCTCCAGGATTTTTTCATTTTTTCAAATTTTTAATTTTTAAGTTGTTTTACAACACAAAAATTGCCAAAACCGGGAAAAATCCAAATTTCTCAATAATGGCTCAAACGATTTTGATAAAATTTTGCTTATTTGTAGCCCTTAATATACCCTACCATATGCAAAGAACCGCATCTTTCTAAAAATTCTCGTTTAGGTAATAATTGTAATAATAACTGATTTTTGGGGGTTTTTGTCCAAAAAGGCGGTTGTTTTCAAAACCTTTTTTCGTGCATCTATAGAGTCTTAATTTACATGTTTGGTTGAAATTTGTTCGAAATCGATCGAATAGTTTTAATAATAATAATATAATATGGTTGTGTGTTATATGCAATATTTTCCATGGTATGTCCTACTTTTGCAATTCTAAATACCATCTCCTATGCTACTCTTGGGCAGGGGCGGATACAGGATTTCCTTTTGGAAGGGGTCATAAGAAGTCGAAAACAACATTACCAAGAATTTAACATCAACGGGTCTGGGGAATTAAGAAATATGTATAAACTCTATGGAATAATTTTTTAATGCATTTCTAGGCCATAAATATTTTCTTGAAAGAGCAAGAGTTTCTTGCAGATAAAAGAATAAAATAAACCATAATAATTATTGAAGAGTTAACAGGAACGGTACTAAAATCATAACTCCACAACACGATCATTAAATCCACTTTGTTTCACTAAATTTAAAACAATCTAACACAAGCTCTCGCTTATTTAAGTCATTCAACTTCATACAGCGGAGCGCTCCGTAAAACAATTTTATCCCAACCAATAGAGATTTTTTATTGTTACTGAATAGCAAGCGACATCCACAGTGGATTTAAGGGTAGCGCATAGGCGTATAACATACAAAAATTATAAGGCAATGAAATTTTGAATAAACAAAAATAACAATACATTTTGACTTTTGGGGTTGTTTATTGATATTATACAAATTGTATGCAAGGATAACGATACTTCCAACGAAACATTTGTAGATAATTAAAAAAAAAATACAAAATGTTTTTTAAAACCTCGATCGGATATCATTTATCACCGAGAAAAGTCGGAAAACGCTTAGAAATTACTATTTTCAAAAGTTAAATTCTTTGTTAATTTACAATATTTAGGGCAGATCTTTTGGACAATTATTGTTTAGTATGTGTACTTCAGACAGGCAGAAGATGAAGTTTGTCGCATTAATAGTTTTTGCACAATTGCAGTATAAACAATTTAGGCCATTATCTTGCACAATGAGGAGGAGAGGAGAACGGCAGGCTGCGCGCATCAGGCTGCTGTTTCCGTCACTACCGTCTTCTGGCAAATTTACCATCGGCGCGGCGCACAAATTTATGCGTTTCGCGCTATGTTCTGAAGCATTTTTACTATACTTTATCAAACTTATTAAAAAATCGTAGATATACGAATTGTAGATTTTAAGGTATACTTTCAGAATCTGTATGGTAAATTTAAAACGAGCCACTTAGGTTAATTGGGCGCATTATGCAAGATAATGGCCTACATTGTTTATACTGCAATTGTGCAAAAACTATTAATGAGACAAATTTCATCTTCTTCCTGTTTGAAGAACACAATCAGACGAAACAATAATGTTGCCTACCACTTGTTCAGCGGGCTGAGACGACAGTATAGTGTTATTTGGCGCTTGTAGGGTTAAATCAAACATATAAATCAAGCTTTAAAAAATGTTTTGGTGGGGGTCATGACCCCCATGACCCTCCTCCTGTATACGCGCCTGCTCTTGGGAAGGTATAAAGTTTCAACTGGGAGAAAAGTATGTGGCAGTTATCTGGTACCGTTTATTAATTGTTATATTCCATGCTTTGTTACTATGGTTACATGACAATTGTTTTAAAGTTTGAAAATTAAAAACTTTCTTCTGATAGAATGTGCAACCCCGACATAACTCACTTCATATTTTTTAAGGGTGTCCCCATATGTATAAAAGTTTTTCATTTTATCTGGATGTAGAATCCTCCAATTCAGCAGAAAATTTCACCAAGCTGTTTAATGTACAAATTGGTAGTGAACCAAACTAACTTGTTAGTAATAATAATGTTTATCAAAAACAAAATATATTGTATATTTGCTACCTTAAAACCAAAGAGTGTAAATACTTGCCTTGACCTTTACAATAGGTCCTAGGAATCTTAGAAGTAATGAAGACTACATACAATAATATCCCAAATTTAATTAAGCCCTATTATAGAGAACTAGTTTTTATACGTATAACCAACTGAATCTATCAGTTGGTTAATTACCAAATTTATATCATGTTATTTGTTTAACTCATTAAAATATACAACCTTGTATTCTTCATCTAGCTATGAAAGCTAGTTGTTAGAGGCTGTTGACATGGTTTATATTGTGTTGTCGTTCATGTGTTTTATTACCAAGTTACGTAACTCAAATAGCACTACACAGTTTAAAAATTAATTGATAGATGCTAAAAATATTTCTAATTCAATTGTAAAATAAATTCGTATTTTTGACAAAATTTTGACAAAGTATTTTTTTCTTCACGGACAAATATACAGAAACTAGGTAATACGACTAGTCTATAGTTTAAATGTTTCAATCGCTAATTAGTTGAATCCTTTTCATCCTTGACTTTACACGCAACTTTAATTTCCTTAAGAACAATAATTTACCTGCACTTTAAGACCATTTTAAATCACTCGGCTCCGGTTTGGTTTTTCTTAGGTTGGAATTGAGTTGATCTTTCATTATTCGACTTCCAGTTTAATGTTTTCTCCGTCGGGAAATTCTAAATTGTTTGCGTGGTAATTTGATCTGCTCTTTTAAAACTTGATTCTGTAATGAAGTTCTCTGCATAGCTAGCAATAAATTATTTCCACCTGTTATTTAATGTCTGCATTGAATTGAAATCGTCGATAGTTATTGAATAGTGCATGTAATAAAATTGAATAGTAATGATCAAAACAATATTTAGTTTGTGTGGACGCTGTATAAATCCAGTGGGATTGCAAACTTAGTCAGAATATTAGTAACTGCTTTGTAATGTATTTCAAAATGAAATGGTCTGTTTGTGGTAATACAATGAATTGATTTAACCATAGTAAAATTAATAATGGAACTCTGAAACTGATTAACTAAATGAAACTTCGGTTGAACTAAATTAAACACTATGGGTGTAAACTTGTATTAATACAATCAAATATATTAAGCAATTGTTTGATGTTATTTTAGGTATAGCAAAAGGGTATAGCAACAAATTAATTTCATAGAACTAAAGTAGACGTTTGTTTACGTTTTTATTCCTTCTTTTAATAAGGTTGCAGGTTTTGGTGTTTATAAATGTGTTTGATCAGTGTCTGATTTAAGATAAAGCAATAACTTTAAAATTTTCTCAATAGTATTGCTTAGAATAAAAAAAGACAGCGGGACTTTTGACTGAATATAAATTGTTGGACTTATTGGTTTAGTCTGAAATGTGATTATTTTAACACTACCAAGTAAACTATTTTAACAAAACTGACAAAATGAGGAAGCACAATGTCAATTTCAAAGGTATTACCAAGTAAACTAAAAATTTAGGAAGTGTAATGTCCATTTCAGAGCTATTTTAACACAAATTGCCAAATGAGGAAGCACAATTACCATTTCAACGGTGCATGTCGTCGTGAATAAATTAATCCATACAGCTATTGAAAACCCATACGTATTTTTTTCCTAATTTGTAAGTGTGATACAACCTTAAACTACACGCATCTAAAATACAATGGGTACGGTACGATAGGTCATAAGAAGTTTTTGCTTCAAAAACAGTAGTATTTTTACTAAACTCCCTCTGGTGAAATCGAAAGCACACTAAGAGTCACGCTCCTCGTCGTATCCTCGTTGTAAAGGTTCTTCAGTCAAGCTAAGCTAAAGTTGTTTTTGAACATGTTACTAATTAGTATTCTGAAAACAGGAACACAAATTGTCTTAACCCGGATTCAAATTGGGCACGTCAAATTTAGAGTTCCAGTACGCTAAGAATGCACATCTTTACGCACCCAAAAACTATTGGAAATGAATATAAACTAAACAAACCATTGGAAAACTAAGATAAATGAAAGCCTTTATAAATAACGGAGTTGCTTTTTTATGGTCTCAACCCTTTCAATTCAGTTGGCTGATGCCTGAATTTGCAGCAACTCATGACACTAGACATAAAAGACAACATTTTATAAAATATTTAAAAAGCAAAAACTCTCTTGCAAAACTGACTGGCAGATATTTGAGAAACTTGGAATATGCAAAGTATAAAACCCATTTAAAAAATACTACAATACAGTTTTAAAATGTTATTAGTCACACTGAACAAATACCTGACGGTAAAACAATAAATAAGCTACTAGTTTTAAAAGTGTTTTTGTCAATTAGTTTTATAAATTCTTGTAATTTTTTAGCAATCGTACAGTTTTTGCTTTTATTTTTCGTTAACTATGTTTAAAAAAAAAAATGCTACATATCCCGAGTGCATAAAGAGCTAATATAATCAACCTCAAGTATTTGAATTGATTATCAATTTACATGGTTTAATTGAATATATAGTATGATCATCCTACACGAATTGTTTTGAATAACAGATTGTCAAAACAAACAGTTTCAAAGTCTTCCTAAGAACGTATACATACACATTGTGAGTGTTTAACTGTTGTTACTACAGCTTGTTAAACAGCTTATAACTTAGTTCATTGGTGTGGGAAATTAACAGCTATTGCCCACGCATTGTTTCTGTGGATTTTAATTAAATCAAACTAATATATTTGTTTTATTGTCACCCATTGATTGTTCGCTAGTTTTAACAATTATGTCATTTGATAGGAAATTAAAAGTGCAACAAAAATTGTTTCTAATAATTTTTTAGACAAATTTATGGTTTTTTAGTTATTTCTTTTTTTAATAATTAAATGGCCTCTGTTTTGAAACAGATTGGAACAAGTAGACTTTTTTCAAATCGGGACTCATTGATGAGAAACATAAATTATACATAATTGACCAAGCGAAGCGAGGTCTCCGTTTTAACTCGACCGTTCGGCATTTCTTCTGTGTGTCTGTATGTCTGTGTGTCTGTCTCACGATTACGGCCAAAAGCCTTGACCGATTTTGATGATTTTTTGCATGAATGTTTCTTATTCCTAGGCCGAGCCTAAGGTTTTTTCCATTTTTCATTTTTAACCCTTTAAATAAAATAAAAATGGCAGCCGGATTGTTTCTCTCAGTGTAAGCTTTTTTCCAAAGCCAGTTTGTGGCTTAACCGTAAGTCGAATTTAAAAAATAATAACATTTTGCGAGTAGCAAATTTGGTTTTCAACAAAATTGTATTCTTGATTTTTTCCTTATCTCTAATTGTATTCTTACAAAATGGCCGTAAACTTCAAATTTATTAAAAATCGTCCAAGTTTTTGTATTTCAACCATGTTTTTATACGTTTATTCTAAACCAATTAAAAAGTGTTCCATAGCTTTCTTGTAGATAAAGGTTCAAAGAATTCATATATGCCAGTAAAAAAATGATTGAAGTAAAATTAACAAAGATATTAGATCAAGGAACATTTATTAGTTATTAGCATGTTTAGTAACGAAAGGAAAAAGTTAAATTTAGGCCTACATAAAAAGTAGTAAAAATTATTGTAATTTTTTTCATAAATGTAAAAAAGTTACGTAATTTAGTTCTAAATAGAATTGTATAAAAATATTTATCAATTTCAAATTTCTTATTTTGAATGTCCCTACTACAAGACTGCTAACAAAACTAGGCTTGTTTTGAATATTAATTTAGGAATATATTATCCTTTGCCCCAAAATGGAATATAATAATAAGAAAGTGTAGAGAATAAATCAAAGAATTAAACTGAATACTTGTAAATTATTGTTGTAAATTTCATAAAAGTATGTGACTTAGCTTTACTTGAATTAAATGAGATGAAACAAATGAAACTTCTCGGCGATAAAGGACATACAAAAAATGACCGTTGGATATCGTGGGAAGTGTTGTGGTACATGGGTTGAGAATAAAGTTGAGATCACTATCACGACGTTTTAACATCGTTTGTTTTCATTATTTCTAATAATGGAATATGATATTGAAGTTATGGAACTGTAAATACATTGTTAAGTTTTAGTTATTAAAGTATGTAAATATTTAATTCTATGTTATTCCTCTATAAATTGATATGTTTAGCTATCTTACGCTTTATTAACCTAAATGAAACACAATGCCTCTAAAAGGAAATCTTTAGCAGTTAAAGCTCGAGAAAAGAAAAAAACGAGAACTAGAAATCTCGGAATCGCGGGAATTGCAAAATAATGCTTCGCTGACTAAACCTTGTGCTTACTTCCTTACTGGCACACTATTTTTAACCTAAGCTCAAAACCACATTTGTTATTTGAACGAGCGAGGTCTACTGTTCGCAGAACTACTAGTATTATACTTAACCACTTTAATTCCAGTTGCAATAGAGATATTAAAACATTTGTATAAAATTTGTACATATCAGGGTCTCACCATTTCATTATTCACGAAGTGGACCTTTAAATGAGGGGGGGGGAGCAGTGATCATGAATAGACTACATGATCTGATAAATAGTAAGTGTGACGAAAAAACTTATCTTGAAAAGTGGCTGGAGACTGCAAAGGAGTCTTGTGATGACTTTTGTAACTGTTATCAGGTAAGGTTAAGTGAAGTGGATTTTAATGTTCACTTGTTGTGTTTAGGTGAAAGTGTGCGTGCACAGTCAAGAAGTCCATCCTTTTTAGAAATAAGTAACAGTAATTTAGCATGGTTTATGAACTTGAATATTCAGGGTGGTGTTATTTCAAAAACGAATGATCTTGATGGTTTTTTGGATAAGGCAGATGTAGAAGTGATTTGTTTAAACGGACACTGGCTTAGATCTCAGCAGGTCTCTCTTCTAAATTGTTTAAAACACTTAGGGATTATTATTGTAGAAAGCACAGTCCTCATGGGGGCTCGTGTATTTTACTGAAGCATATCTTAAACTATGTTTCAAGGAGGGATTTAAGCAATTCCTTTATAGACTATGTTTTAGAAGGATCCTGTGTGGAGCTTACTGACTTAAATACTATTATTGTTTCCTTATATAGAGTCCCTAATACAAATTTAATGAATTTTTAAATAGGTTAGAGTCTTTGTAAAATTAAGAAGAGAGATTGGATTGAAAGATATTATATTGCATCGGATTTTAATATTGATTTGGTGGAAAATTGCAATCTGAAACATCAGAAAAATATGTTTTTAAATTTGATAAGAATGTATGGTTTTTACGAATGTTTCAATGAACCTACTAGAATTGCTGGTTCTTCTGTAACATGTTTTTATAATACACTAAGCAATAGAGTGAACCGGAGTAACAAGATATTGATTTGGGATCTTGGTATATCTCATCAACAATGCCAATGAAAACATCAAATCTAGCAATGAAAATACATGCTGTAAACACGTCAATAAAAAGCCAAGTGGTGAGAGGAGGTTTTATTAAAAAAAAGTAATGTTAACTTTTTGAAGGTGACATACAATGGAATGTTGATTATAGTTTGCACCCTTAAGTAAGTTGCAATAATTTTTGTACGCAATACACATGGCTTTTGAGCATTAGTTTCCTTTAAATCCTTTAGTATTTTCCTGGTAAAAGTAAAAATGAAAAGAAATTATGACTTAAGTGAAGGATAAAAATTTCTAGTGTAAGAAAGATAGAACTGCATAATTTAGCTATGCAATCTAGAAATCTGGGACTATTGCAATTTTACAAACATTATAAGTGTGTTTTTAAATCGGTTTGCAACAACGCAACAAAATTAATAATAGATTCATTAGGGAATCATAAAACAAAGTAAAGCTGCATGATCAGTTTTAAATTCAGAACTTGGAACAGTAAAGGTAACACAAGATTTCTTTGGCGTAAAACTTCACAGTAATATGATTGATGATGGTTTAGTGATTTCTGATCATTTTAGCAAAACGTTTGTTTCGAGGGCTAAAGAGAATAGTAATAGGCCAAACAGAGGCGATGCAGCATCTTACTTGTCAAATTTTAACAGTAATATTGATTTTCAGACATTTAATCTAAAAATAGCCTTTCCAGAAATTATTGCAGTAATAAAATCAATGAAAATAAAAAATCTGCGGGATGGGATAATTTCCAGTAGATGTTATGAAAAAAAGTGTGGACTTTATTTCAACTCCATTAACTATTATCAAAACAAGTCAATTGAAACAGGCTTTGCCGAAATAAAACCACTCCTTAAGAAAGGGAGTAAACAAGATTCTGATAATTATCACCCAGTTTCAATTCTGCCTTCATTTTCTAAAGTTTTTGGAAAGGTTGTTAGTAATCAGCTCTTTTTATATTTTAGATAAATAACCTTTTTATACAAGAGCAATATTGTTTTCGAAGTAGGAGAAATAAAACACAAGCCGTGAGTAGTGCTGGCTCTTCTGTGATCTGTCAAGAGCTTTTGACTGTGTGGTTCATGATGTACTTTTAGACAAACTTAGATATTAACATTTTTCATGTGATAGTTGGGTCTGGTTTGATTCATATCTCTCTTCCCGGTTTTGTCGAACAGTAATTTAAAAAAAATAACGTATCATAGAAGTCTAAATGGGAAAAACTGACATGTGGTCTGCCGCAAAGATCTATTTTGGGTCCCTTGTTATTTTAATATACATAAACTAGCGCTCCCCGTTGCGGCTTCGCCCGCACAATTTTAATTAGATATTATAATATGTTATTCAAAGCGAAACAATTATATCTATGGCTACCCTTCAAAGTGAGTTTAGTTCATTTTTAGTTGAAATTAATTTTAATATAAGTATTTAGACTGTTATACACTCCTCTTTTTAAAGCAACAGATCAGGTGTAAATGGGACCAACCTTTCTAGATATTGACAAGTGCAGAATCATTTAATTATGATATTACGTTTAAATACAATCATAAAAACGGATTTTTTCAATTAAAAATATAAATGGACTTAAATTAAAGGCACAGATATATTAATTTGTAAATGTTTCAAAATATTTGGTTATTTTTTTAATATATTAAATTAAAGTTTACTAATTTGTATATATTATACAAAATTTGCTTAACTGATACTGTAAAGAAATAATTAAAATAGGTATTTTTGAAAAATACTTTAATTTTTTTTTTTAATATTAACATTTTATTTGTAAAGATTTTATTACTTTAGAACCTCCTTATACACAACATTGGTGGTTTTTTCGTCAGGAGCAAGAATTACTAAATTGCTAGGTGAACTTACTCTAGAACATGCAACGTAAAATTGTCCATGTGAGAAACATTTATTTCTTAAATCAATTCCTGCTACTTTTAACGATTGACCTTGTGACTTGTTAATCGTCATAGCGAAGCAAACTTTAAGAGGGAATTGCAACCTTTTAAATTCAAAAGGATAATCCGATGGAATAAGTGGTATTCGAGGTATTAATACTGTCTCTCCTTGATGACGACCTGTTATCATAGTAGCTTCTCCTAAGTTTTTACTAAGCGATTTTATTTGCAATCTGGTGCCATTACACAGTTTAGGAGGACATAAATTTCGCAACAACATAACTGGAGTTCCAACTCTTAGATGAAGTCTATGTAATGGAAATCCAGATGGAGTAAGTGTATTAAGAAATTCCACTGGATACTGCACTGCTTCATCAATATTTGTAGTCGAGTCAACAGAATCGTAAAATATTTCTTCTCCTTTAAATAATTGTAATAAAATGTCATTTATTTCAGCTGCTTTATCGTTTGTTGTTGTCAAAATGGTACACTCACAAAACCAATCAATACACTTATTTTTAATATCACTAATGTTAGGATAAATCATTTCAATTACATCCGATACATTCGTAACCACTTTTCCTAGTTCTGATGGTATCTTAATTTTTCCTAAAGACTCAGGATATCTTCCATCTCCTATTTTGAGAAGAAGATTTGAAAATATTCCAGCAGAAGCATCTCCTCTCACGTAAACTCTCATATTCTTATTTAAAGAAAGTTTTTGTACGCAAATCCATAGAAAAGAAGATTTGATTCATGCCTTTATCTCGTTCGCACGTGTACCCCTAGGTACCACAGGTAGTGTTTGCCGGAAGTCTCCAGCCAGAAGGACAGTAACTCCACCCATAACTTAAGAAGAATTTCTTAGATCTTGAAGAGTAGCGTTGAGTGCTTCAAATAATTTTTTGTGGGCCATGGTACTTTTATCCCAAATAATAAGTTTACATTCTCTCAAAACCTTAGCCAAATTACTCTGTTTTTTAATATTACAAATAGGATTATCAGTGTAATTTAAGTTAAGTGGCAACTTAAAAGCAGAATGTGCCGTTTTTCCGCCGTCTAATAATGTTGCAGCTATTCCTGATGATGCAACGGCTATTGCTATATCTCTATTACTTCTAACTTTGGCCAAGAGTAAGTTTATTAGAAACGTTTTGCCACTCCCTCCGGGTGCATCTAAAAAAAATATTTTTCCATTACCTGAATTAATATTGCTTAAGATGCATTGACACACATTCAACTGTTCGTCAGTTAAAGATGCTTCATCAGTGGAAACTTTTGTTGCTCATTCTTCTAAGTTAATAGTTAGTTTCTCGCACGTATTTTCTATTTCTCATAATTGTTTCAGACCTTTCAGGCTGAGGTAAACCATAATTGGTCAAGTGGTGCCCTCCTAATGCCTGAAGGTTATCTTCTATAAATTCTAAGCATCGATTGTATACTTCATCTAAATTTATATGAGTAGAATCTGGCTGTTTTTTTATATTATATTATTTAACTGAAGTAAAATATCTTCCGAAAAACTGTCTTTATATTTATTCCAAAGTTTGCATGGATCAGATGGAAAACAAAACATTAAAATGACTGTGAACAGTTCACGTAATTTATATGCCGAATTTGTTATAATAGCTTCATCTAAAGTGTGTTTCCCACTGTTTATCATTTTCAAGCAATCCCAAAGCTTCACATGCAGCTTTAAACGTTGGAAACTCAATTTTATTCACAGTTTTTAAACATGAAAAACTTGTTGGTCCTCTTACATTAAGAAGAAGGAGGCGAAGATGGTAACATTCAACGTTGTTAGGGTGAACGGTATAAACTCGCCCTAAAGCATCATCCTTCTTGATACCTGGCCATCCATCAATATTTTGCCCACGTTTTCGTTTTGAAAAAAATTTAATATGTTGTGCCAAACGTAATATGAAGGTACTTCAGAGTTTAAAAGCGTTCATGCAAATTCATCGTGCTGGCATAAGTTGAAAAATGCCAAAAGTGTTGTCATTGGTGGATTTTCAACTATGTTTGCCAAAGAAGCAGCAGTAAAATATACACGTTGTCCATTTTCAAGGTGAACAGACAGATTAATTACTGTTGGATGTCTTTCATGAATTGAAAAACCAAATATTCTCCAAACAGCTTCAGAATTGCTAATATACCGTCCACTTTCATAAATCTCTATCTCATTGATAGTTGTATTATTTTCTAAAACAAACGTTGCTTGATCGCTACCCTTTGTAATATATTTGCAAACGTACTTGATCGACTTTACTGAGTTTGTAATTTCAACATTAATATGAGCTTCTAAAGTACGTAACAAAACAGGATTGTATGGAACCACCCATCTATTATCTAAATCTACTCCCTTGATATGCACAGTGGAACCACCATCTTCTTGAGTTCTTCTGTGATAAAGAGGGTATCCATCTTCTCCTTTTTGCGTTTCTTGTATAAAAGGTCGAGGATATCTTTTGTTGCAGCAACCATCTTTCATGCAAGGTGAATCCTTATTTAAACTTCCACATGGTCCGTGAATCATATTAGCTTTGACAATATTGTAAAGACCAGGATCTTTCTCAGCATATGGAATTTCAGCACACACAACCTTATCAATATTATCAGTAGTGATTCTATCTTTAAGCCACAGAAGTAAGTGAATATGGGGTAAGCCTCGCTTTTGCCATTCTACTGAGTATATGAAACATCTAACTTTTCCAAAAAGTTCTCCTTTTATTAAAAGATCCAGTAATTCTTTAACTTTTAAATGGAAAACTCTTGCAATTAAGTCATGACGCTGATAATGTTTTTGTCCAGGATATAATTCTCTTTGAATTTCTTTCCACCTAGGGTTACACGTAAAGGTTATAAATAAATCTGAGCTTCCATAATGGCGGACGTAAGTCAGTGCATCTTGGCATCGCTCATGCATGTATCGTGGACCACCTGTAAAAGATGATGGCAGTACGACTCTTTGCCCAAATTGATCAGCATCATGTCGACCTATATCATCTCTTAAGTAAATATACTCTTCAGCTCTAAGTTTGCTTTGATTGAATCTAAGACGACAATTCAATTTTTCAGTCTCTGTTTTTCCATATTCATCTACCAAAAATTGACTGAATAAAGAAAGCTCCATAGCGTAATAAATAATTTTCTTCGCCTTCTCTCAGCATTATGCGCCATGAATAAAACTGAGCAGCAGAAACAGTTTTTTTAAGACGTAAATTGGTGGTAGGATCTTGCTGATTTACATCAATTGAATATCCACCTTCACCATAACAAAACATAAGTGGATATTGTAAAGTATCATATGCACGATGAAGTTCACTTATACGTTTAATTTTTTTATTACGATTTTCAATGATGATATCTCTTTGCTGAAACTGCTGTCCTACGATTACCAGAGCTACCTCAGATGCTGTTGGGGCATTGAATTTTCCTCTATGTTCGTTGGCAGGTGTTCGATCTGCATGAATTACAATTTGAAAATTTTCACATTTATGTTTCATTTTTTCCAACGTGTTTTTCAAGTCTTTGACATAGACATTTATATCATGTAGCATCTTCTGCATTGCTTCACCAAACTTGGCTTGACATCAGGATGATTTGATGTTCTAATGCTAGCTTCCTTTTCATCATCCCCAAGAAAGTATATCTGCAGGAATTTTGTTTCCTTTTCTGAATCTGGCTTCAGACTTCCACATAAATGGTACATTTGTCCTTTAACCTTGAAAGTTGGCATGAATCCATTTTCAACTATTTGCTTTGCTCCAAAAGATGTCATTTGAAAGCATCCGTTATATTGACGAATGCGTTCGATAAAATGGCGATGATCAGTGTGGCCTCCCATTAGTAAACTATTGAGAGGCTCTGGTGGAGGTTGAAGCGATTGAAGTTGTACTTTGCCATTGGCGCAACACATGCCAGGACTTTCACGTTTACATTTTTTTGCATAGCAAAATGAACATTTGTGTTCCATTCGACCAATATCATTCTCATAATCAACATCGGGATCATATGTAAAACCTGAGTCAGCCTTCCTTTTCCAAGGTAGCAAACGACGTTCCGTTCGTTGACCAGGATTATTTCTATCATATCTTGTTTGAGAGGAATTATGTAGTTCTTGGTGATATTTTTGATATCTTGACACTGATACTCGATGTTTTTCTACGTGTGTTTGTTGATACACTTCATTTGCTCTTTTCAGTTGTTTTTTGCGAGTCAAATCAGTGTACCTTGAGCGTCGTTTTCTTGATTTAGTAATATGTGAAGAGTCTATAGTATTTGTTTGCTCACTACTATTAATGCTATTATCATCATCAATGGGGATATAAACATCGAAATGACCATTTGTCAAATTTCCACTAAAACGCAATTTACCTATTGCATTATTTTCATTTCCAAACTTTTCGTAAATTTTACCATTTAAATAAACTTCAAATAAAAATGGGAATATTCTTCCAGCAGCCAACAACTCGCACAATCCACCATAGACGTGTTCTCGTGAAATGTCATCAAAATAATCTATTGCACTTCCGTGATTATTACCATTTTTACCATAAGACGTGATCGAAAATTCTTCCCAATGATCAAAAACGTATTTTACAATAATCTGACGAACTTCTAATGATCTTTCTTCGGTTCCATACATAATATAAGATAGTGATCTAAAAAGGCAGGATCCATCTCCTAAAATTGAAATTACTTGATGAGGAATAAAAATTCCATTTACTTTGAGATTTTCTATCTCCATCGCTCAAGGTTCAAGGATTGAAAAGGATCAATGTACATATATTTATTCTGCAAATAAAGGTTAAGATAAAAATTGTCAAGGTTATAATATAAATTTTTACTAAAATGAAAATTCTAGGATATTAGCAAAAAATGTTTTAAATTTATTTCGAAGTTTTATCTTAAAAAATTTAAAAAATTTTATTACTTAATAATAATATAAAGAAATATATACTGTGACGTTTTTAGATTTTCGCGCCACCTATATTTTTTTTTCCTTTAATAAATACTATTTTCCGACAGTTTACAACCTGTCTATCTTTTACCCTTACCGACCTTTCCAAGTAGTTTCTCCTTTCTCCGCTAGGAACCGACTCCGTACGGTATCCAGCTTTAGTACCTTTCCTTATCAGTTATACGACAGCTGTTCTCTAGACCGTTAACCTTGCTTCGTTTTAGAACATTCGAGAACAGAGTCCGCCATCGCTTCCACTACAGGAAAGTCCACTTTTGTTATGTCGCTGTTATAGTTAAATTATGTTGTGGATTAATTCCTTATATTTTAGTCGCGAGTTATGCGCAAGGCTATTTGACATGCCTTTGTTATAAGCCTTTATTTTGTGAATACCAGGTAAGAATGTTTTAGCTTTACCTTGATAATTATGAAATGTTCACTTGTAAAATTCAATAAGGTTAGTTCCACCGTTGGCTTATGAATAACTTTTCAAACTCATTTTGTTCGATTTAATAAAAGACCTATGTATTTCATTTTTACTACAGCCTAATTTTAAAATGCTAATCTTACAGCCTACAAAAACTTTAAAGCTGATGCTATGTTGTGTATTACTAAAGTCTTAACCTATTTCAAACAAAATCTAGCCTAAACAGTTCTGTATTAATTAACTGTAACTGTGTAGTTTTCTGCAGTATAACCAGAATATTGAAAACTTTTAAAGAGCTATAGGCATAATATTACTGATATATATTTTATGTAACTAAACAAGAACATTTTTATGTTGCCATGTGGTTTGGTTAACATGTAGAAACATTCTTATGCAACATGATACATGTTGTATTAACTCTTACAATCTTTAAGTAGCAATTTGTCACCTTGTGCTACAAATTTTAGAACAGCTAACTCAAAAAGAACTATCTGATTTATGCTTATTTAATTAGCTGCAAGTTTTCTAAAAAAGGATTGTTATTTGTGTTATGCAGTTACACTGGTTCAACTTCAGGGGATAATTAACCCATACAATGCTATAAGCTACACCACAGCTACGCCTTACTGAAAAGGCCTACCTTTCAACAGGACTTTAAATAAAATAAAATTCTTGTATCTACAGTGTTCTAGTTATAGACAAAGATTAATTTGAAATATCAATGATCTGCAGTTGATTTTTGTGTTAAATATTAAACAGGCTGTATTTTGAAAAAGTAATTTTGTGTATGAATACTATATAGGATATGTTTGGTATTTAATAATTGGGCGGTGCAGCTATAGCAATATTTCGGACCATAGCCCCTCAGGGCTGTACACACTAGAAATTCTTATATTTTTATATATATAGAGAGAGACGTCTCATAATCATTTATTTATATTTAGTTTATTTACTTTTAGCTTTACAGTTGGCCAACGACATATGTTTGTTATTTTCCTAATCAAATCCATGGTATGTCATGTTATTTTGTAATTTTGTCTAACCTTTTGTATTAAATCTGTAATCTTTATTAAAGGGGAGGGTTTTGATTTTTGAATTTTGGGGAGGGGATTTCAAATTTAAATAAATATATATGTATTTCCTTTTTTTAATCTAATTTTTTTGTATTAAGGGCGTATAATTTATCTAAACTTTATCTAAGGGCGCATAAAATTTAACTTAACTTTTATTAATAAACCAAAAATGCATTCTAGTTCTATGGTTTATTTAGTTAACCTTTAAGTACCTTATACTTGTGAGTAAACAGCTGAAACATTCATACCTTTGGTGACATTTAAATTTTAAAGGTAAGTTTTGAACAGTACCAATCTATGTGGCCCAGTATTGCTTCCGTTCCCCATTTAATCCTTCGTAAGATTGGTACAATACTTAAGAATTATCAAAAAGCAAAAAGTTTAAGCTCAACTTGACTTTCTCACTATATAGAGAGAAATTATAGTGATTTCAAAACAAATCGATGTTGACATTTTTGTGGAAATATCCGTTTTGGGACCCTGGAGCAAAAAAAAATGGTTTTTACAAAATGTCTGTATGTATACATAGTAGGTCAATGAACAAATTTGTAACAAACATGTCAATTAGGCCTATATAGATGCTCGAAAAAAGGTTTTGAAACATTTTTAAAATCATCCCCTTTTTTTGGTCAAATACTTCCCATATAATCTGTTTTCATTTTTTTATAAAAAAACTGCTCAAACGATTTTAGTCAAATTTTGCTTATTTTTAACCCTTATTATACCCTACCATATACAAAAAAAAAGCATTTTTCTAAAAATTCTCGTTTAGGTAATACTAATAATAAAGAATAATAATAAATAGAAAAGGGGGTTGTCGTGCGAAGCACTCAATGTTTTGCCCTAGTAATAAAACGTGGACGAAGAAAAGGGGTTGGTGTGCGAAGCACGCAATGTTCTCCCCTATTAATAGAACGTGGATGATGAAAAGCGGTTAGCGTGTGAAGCATATATATGTTATCATCTTGTAATAAAACGTGGATGAAGAAAAGGGGTTGGCGTGCAATGTTCTCCCCTAGTAATAAAACATTTAAATGTGTTTGTGAGAAAGTATGTGCCAGTTTCTTTTACCGTTTATTTAATTTAAAATTAGATCCAAAATTATATACTGATTATTATAGGCCTAGGCCTAAATATATTTTTTAAACGGCAAAAAAGTTTTAAGTTTAATCTATACGGTACTAATATTATAAAGTGGTAAAATTTGTTTGTATGTAAACTCTTGAACTAATGAACCAATTGGAATATATTTTATCCTTGAGTAACCTTCGCTAGAATTAATTTTGATAAAAACATTTTTTAATTGACATTTTTGTAAATTTAGTCGGAAAAAATTCACAAGATGAAGTTTGGCATTGTAAGAAAACAATAAAGTAATTCTATAAAAAATAAAGGTTATAACGTATAAAATATCTATACTATTAATGCAACACTGCTTACCGTACGCATACTATTATCGTAGATAAAGTTATTAACTAACTAACCTAAAAAATTAACATAGGTATTTATTATTAAATGTGTTATTCTAATTGCTATGGTAATAATTTGAAATGCTTTCTAGAAACTTTTTTTGATTTTATAGGCATAACCTTAAAATTGTGTTTAACCTTTGGTTTTATTAGATGTTTTATTTATAATGTGTAAAACTAATATATTGTAACGATGCAATAGTTGCACGACGCTGGGGGAGGAAGTTTGTTTTCCTTTTGTCCCCACGTTGCGACGTCAACTCTGCAACGACAGACCTTATTAATGACGTTCGGGAGCCAACTCTGCAATGTAGCCCCGACGCTATTGTCTGTCTGTAGGATTTCCCTACTTTGTTACAGAATAAAGAGATTATATCACCTACTGGAAGTTTAAGGCAAATTAATTTTAATAGCCTAGGTGATATAACTCTGGTTAAGATAACTATGCCTATAGTCACATTAAATAAAAATATTTTATTAAATTCCTTCCAGTTATTCAAGTTACTATTAACTTTAAATTTGCTCAGCTCAGTAATTAATATTATATTTATTTGACAATCTCCGAGGAGTGAGAACAGTGGAACTTTACCTAGAATAATTAAATTATTTGTGCTTTGTGAAATTTCGTTGGAAATGCCAACTTTGCGTTTCCGCCCTTCAATATTGATCATACACTGAAAACAACTTATCATATAGGATACTTAGATAATAGGAATTTCTTGAACAAGGTAAATTATTTATATTAATTGAAACCAAAAGAAAATTTATTCAATAAAAACTCAAAATACTCTGTGGTTCTTCCCACTACAAAAACATAAATTTTAAACTAAATTTACTATTTACATAAATTTTAACTCTTTTAGGTAGAACCATTTATTATTCATTTATACTTAATTATTCCTTCATTTTTAATATTTATTATTTAATTATTTAATTATGATTTTAAATATTTAATTTACAAGATTAATAATTTTATATTTTAAAAAACCTAATTTTTATCTCAACCCAATATCAATAATTATTTAAATTTAACTCAGGCAATATTTTAATAAGGGATATCCTAACTTTTCTGACAGACCTTTTATTACTGCGACCCTGGACTCTGAACACCTTTCCCAGGAATGTTGATTGAAATACAGCTTCCCTGAAGTCCGGTTATCGTTGGTGCGGTTGAACGTCTCTCGTGGTCTCAGCTTTTGCCTGGTTTGACTTTCCCTGATGTCTTCTAGCGCCTTCCCTGATGTCTTCTAACGCCTTCCCTGATGTTTTCTAACGCCTTCCCTGATGTTTTCTAACGCCTTCCTTGATTTGGTTTCCGCTTCTTATTCCAGTAGTCCTTCAAAGTCCATGTGCTGTTCCAGTTATTGTCATTCCATCAGTCCTGTGATTCTTGTAGACTACGTCATTTATAGGTTTTTTGACGCACCGGCTATATAATTAACTATAGCGTAATTCACTCAAACTGTTCAATCGTTTTTTCTCTGTCTGTAATGCTAACTGATTTTACACTGTCTTTGTTCATTTAACTCGTATTTACGTTTGATAAAATTTTAATGAGAACTGTTCTTTGAAATATTATATTGCATAATATTATAAGTAATAAAATGTTCACTGTTTGATTTACACATATCTTACTGCTGTCTTTATAAAACACTGCTTCTAAGTACGTTACTTTAACATCGCAGATCCGTCTAACAACGTCGATCTAATGATTAATAATGCAATGAAGAATGGTGAAAGCTCAAAAAGATGCGCGGCTCCCGCTGTACTCCGCTTATATGGACTCCTTTGCCGCCTTCCGAGTACCAACTGCCTTTCTTACTCTTCTATCCCTTGTTCAACATCTCGCCATGCAACTTGTATTAATTTCTTTAAGTTTTAGGTTGGTACTACCCCCCACTAACTTCTTCGTTAGGCCTTGCCATCAGCTAATCTATCTCTCAACTCCTAACATTTTCTCCTATTGTTTTACGTATTTTCCTCGTAGTTTTCCTTTAACTGCTTTTATGAACTTGCGGTTTTCGTAATCGTATTCCTGATACATTTTCCTTTCTTCTCAAACTTGAGTGATGGTCGTACTACGTTTGGTTCGCTTATGGCGCTGCCTCGCGTATTCCGCGGTTTTTCCTCGCGAAAACTTTTCTGGTTTTGAAGGAAAATCTTTTTTCTTTTTTCTTCTATGTTGGTTATTATTTTATGATATACTAGCCAAAATTTCCATTCTGTCCGAAGATTTTTCTTCTGTATTTGGGACTTGCAAAATTTTCCAAATTTAACATTTACTTTTGAATTTGAATTTTAACTTTAAAATTGATACTTTCGATTGAGATTTACAATTTTATACCCTTACTACTTTCTTAACACTATGTTATTATTTTTACCACCTTTTTCATTTTATTTTTAGCAAAATATAGGTATGAACTTTCTCACCTACTATTTTAATTAATTAACAATTTATAAACTTTTTATCTTATAAAACTTTTACTTCTTTACAACTTGTTTACTTTTTCATTTTCCCTTTTTCATTTTTTATGGTGCTTTTTCACCTTCAAACTTTAACAATTATCTCTAACTTTTAAAATACCAAAAATTCCTTAATTTGTTATTTAACATTTTTTATACAATTTTTCTTGCGCTTTTCAAAAATATCTTTTTCATTTAATTTTGATGAAATTTGAGAATTTCCTATAACTTTAACTCTTTATAACTTTAACATTTTTTATTTTACAAAATTGTGACTTCCATGAACAATGTTACCACCTCCCGTGTTTCACATTTACCCATAAAATTCATCAATTTTATACTTTTATTTAACACCTTATTCCTGTATGAAAACAACTAATTTTTCTAAGTCTTTCTAGCAACTTGAAACAAGTTCCAGGACAAAAGTCCATCTCTGTTGACACAGTACAGTTGGCCGGGACTTGTCGTATTCTAATCTAGTTAAGTATAGGGTGTACCTCAACTTCTGCTATGAAATCTTGATTTTTGCAGTTTTACAACAAAACTCAATTTTTCACGCATTGCATAAGGTTTATCCGCTGCAATATATATGTTGAATTATATTAGATGTTTGAATTTATAGGGCCTATTTTATAGGTTTTAAAGGCCTAACCTAAATTGTATTCAACTTTTGATCCTGAGTAGCTGGTTTAAAACAGATCACACCTAGAATGATTGTGTTGCTATGCATTTGATATGAATCAGCTGTTTCATTTGTTACACGGCTGCTTATGAGAGTGATGAATTTTCTCATTTTCTACTGTTTTAATTTAAAATTTTGCAAAATGCTTTCTAATTTTGTTAATGGCAGTCGAGTGCCTTCCCCGAGAGAAACAATAAATAATTTATTATTTGTAACTCAATAATAAATAATAGACAATTATCTTATTGTATTAAAATTGAAGTGAGCTAGGCCTTCAGCCACAACCATAGATTTTGTTTGAATCATCAAAGACGTTGGATACGTTGTAGTAATTATTCCAATTGAACCATAGATTATTTTGTATGTTTGACATTTATAATGCCATTTATAAATGCTTTTTAATGAATACAAATTATTATATTTCATGTTAACAAAAGTTGAACTTAGTTTAGATTTATTTCAATTAGACATTTTATTAGAATATACTGTATTATAGTAGGAATTTTATGCAATTAATATTATTGTATAGGGGTAGCTACCCCATTTATTTGTTTGTAGTGAACATTTAGCAACACAATTCTAGGTGTGGCCTGTTTATATTAAACTAAAATAAAGTTTTTTAATACATTAATATTCATTATCATAGCAATCAAATTAGCACATTGGAATTAGTTAATTATTTTTTACAACCAACAACTTATTTAGGTTGGTAACAAAATATGACAAACACAAAGGAAACATCAATGAACTGTAATATAATTAAAATATCTAATATAATTAAACATAGGCCTAATGATTGTTACACATAATTAATAAAACAACTGATTTGAATCAAAAGTTTAATACAATTTTAGGTTAGGCCTTTAAAACCTATGAAATATAATAATTCAAACATCTAATATTACAATTTAACATTATATTATTGTTACACATTATAAATAAAACAGCTTATTTGGAAAAAAGGTTTAACACAATTTTAGGTTAGGCCTATTATTATAAAATCAACACATTTTTTTGAAAGAGTTTGGAATTATCACCATAGTAACCAGAATCAATAATAAATACGAATCAGCTGTTTCATCTGTTATATGGCTGCTTATGGGAGGGATGAATTTTCGCATTTTCTACCCTTCAAAATTCAAAATTTTGCAAAATCCTTTCTTAGTACGCCTCTACATTATTGAACGGATGTACCTTCCAAATTTCAAGTTTCTAGCTTTAATAGAATCGGCTCTGCGTTGATCGTCAGTCAGGACATTGCATTTTATATAAGAGATGACTTACCTTCAAATATTAACTCACCGTTGATTTTTTACGCAGACGATACTACATCGGTGCTTAGGGAAAAGACCTCTAGTAATCTTTAAGATTTAATTCAGAACTCTCTTTGTGAACTAACTCAGTGAAACACAAATAATCCACTGTAAACCAATATGAAGGCATATGCAATCAGAATTGAATATATATTTTGAAAATTAATCGATAGAGTTGTCAAAATCGGTTAAATTTCTAGGAGTTCAAATTGATTCAAATTTAAAGTAGGGCAGTTATTTCCAAATGCTAGGTTAAAGGTTATTCAGCATGCTTTCAAATGTTGATTTTGCGTGTGTGATAGACAAGAATAAGGTAGAATAAATAAAATACCATGCTATTCAGTTTGGAATTGAAATTTAGGGTAGTTCAAGTAAAGTAGGAGAATTATTTAAAGTACAGAAACACTATTTAAGAATTATAACTTTTTCCAAAAACCAAATATCTTGTAAGAGGTTTTAAAGAGTTCAACATTTTAACCTTACCCTCACCATAAATAAGGTGTTTAATATTTGTTAGGCAAAACTATGATTAGACCAGTGCTGATGCATTTTTGAGAAAAAAATAACACCATGAGACCTACTGGAAGAAGAGCAAAATATTGTTCGAATGACGAGGAAAATAATTTGGAGTCGACAAAATGGAGAAGGGGTGAACTGTTAGGGGTTGAAAGTGGTATGTCACGGTTTTTCGTGATTTGCAACGAAAGTTGACCTCTTATTGAATAAAGTTAAGTAGCAAAGTTGTTGATAATGAAAATATCTACAACTTTTGTAAGTATCCAAAATTTGTCCACATAACCTAAAATTTTCCGGGAAAATCGGAAAACCCGATTTTTCATTTTCAAATTTTTTTCTCGCGCAAAAATTAATTTTGTTTTACGAAATTTGGTGGAAATATTAGGCCAGTCATATAGTACATTAAAATCACAAACTAACGGCTAGTTCTGATTTTTAAATATGTTGTTAGGACCACTACCAGTAGTGTATATCCAAGTTTGCAGCTTCGAAAGACCTGTGCTAACTTTGTAGCACGCGTAAAGCCGCGAAATGTTTGCACTTTTTTGAGTTTTTCCACTATATATCTTAACTATGCGTTTTGTCATAAAATATGATATTTACGTTTTTAAAGTAGATTAAATTTGCTACAATTTGAGACCAGAACCAGCTCTGTAGCGCAAAGATCAGACCTAAAACAGCCCTCCAAAATTGGCAATATTTTTGCAAAAAAGTGTAATTTTAAAATTTGGTCAACTTTCGACCCCGAAATCGGGGAAAACACTAATTTTAAGGGGTAAATCGTAATAAAAGATGTTGTAGCGAATGTTATTAGCTTTAATTTGAGAACAAAACGACGTCTGTAGGTCTAATAGTTTCCTCACAATGCTTAAAAATAAAAAAAAAGGGAAACGGCATTTTTCGCAAATTGGCTCTGTTGAGTTTTCACGATGTATTTTGAAAGGAAAACCATGTACATTAGCAAGAAATATATATTTAGTTTATTAATAATGTATTTACAATGTAATTAATTTAAAATATTTTTTCTATATATCTATATGCACATTTACGCGAGATATTGTTGGGTTGGAATAGTTCATTTTGTCCGCTTCGTGGGTGGTTCGAAATCGTCAGATTCATCTTGAAAAATTGGTAGTGGATTGTCCACGTCATCTTCTCCTCCTTCGGCAATCTGAATTACGAAGAGCGTTTTATCAAGAGACGCCGGAGCAAAATTTGCAAAGTTCTGAGCATTTGAGGCCTCCTTTTAGGCAGGAACAGCCGCCTCCGCTACAGCCTTTCTTGCACCCGCATGATAGAAACTTCAGAAGGGAGGGGGAAACTTCACTCATCATTGTTGTTGGAATAAGCCCCTAATCTGTCTTCTTCCATCCCTATTGAGAGGCATCTTTTTCCACTCCCAAACCCCTTCTGAACTTCGTGGTAAGTTCTGTAGGCGTGGAATGTTGCACCATCTTCCGTTGGAGGCAAACAGGTGAGGTCAACCTTAGCGGTGGTTGCATTTTTCTCAAAAATTTTATAGCGCAGTCTCTGCTTCAGTGTAGATTCCTCCATACAGTGCTAAAAGGCACTTCACTCTGGCATCTGCAATGGCTTGGTGGGTAGAAGTAGGTTGGAGGAACATTTCAGCTGTGGTGATGAGTTGATGGTATTTCTGGGTGGTGCTCCACAGTTTGTTCTTTTCATACCAGAAAAGGGCAGAGGTGGTGTCACACCCAGTGAAGGCATGAAGAAACAACTCGAATCCTGGGGGGACTTCCAAATCTCCACAATTAAATGAGGTTCACGAATATTGTAAGGGGCCAGAGTCAGCTCTGCCACTTTTCTGAAAAAAGTTCTTCACAGTCATTAAGAAGGACGAGGAGGTCCACATCTTCTCCAATGATTAGCACTGACTGAAAAGAGGTGCTCTTGTCAAGTGCCACCTTGACAATATCACAGTTAGCATCCTCCACTGCCTGATTCGTTTCAATTCCCTGGCTTTGGAAGGCGGAGCATATCAAAACAATTAGTCCAATTAGTCTTCGTTTGTTGCTGTCGTTCGCCAGCAACTTCTCCTGGGCCATTTTTATGATAGTAGACTCTTCAAAGATGACTTCGTTGCACTGCAGAGAACCATAGCTCCTTACGCGTTCGGCAGTTTTTGTGTTCTTCTCTGCCCCATCCTCAAGATATATGTCGAAGACCACAGCAACTTTCCGTCCGAACTGATTGAAGGTGTAGCTGACGTACCCTGCGACAATACCCCGCACAGAGTCATTACGATGCCATATTACCTTATGCAGTAAATAACCCCTATCTATCACAACAAACGTGTTGGCTTCTACTAAGATGTTTTGAGGGAGAGGAGTTGAAAGGTGAATAGAACTTTGATTTTATTCGTTTGCGCATACCCTTTTCTGTGAAGCCATGGGGGTATGGAGCCAACTCGTGCTTGAAATGTTCCTTTAACTCTTTGTCCGACTGCTTGATGATACACAAATGCTGGAAGATGGTCGTCAGTGGCTCTACATCCACACATTTGACTCTTTTACTGTGATGGAAGTGCTCATTGATGCCAAAGTTCGCACTTTGTCTTTTCGCTTGAAGGAAACCTTTAAAATAAGTTGCCAGTGATTATCTTGGCACCTTTTATTCCCATTTCTCACTTGAATTAAAAAACGAATTCCGCGTTTTTTCACAACTACAACTGTACCTTCCTCGAGTGTATTGCAACAAATAAAACAACATCCCGGTGAAGTCGACATTATTTCGTTAGTGCGCGACGAGTAATAGAAACTAAACTGATAATGAAACCCTATGTGTGACCGGAGGACTATTGGAAGGCAGGAATAACCTGCCTGCCTACTTTTTCAGTTATACGGGAAAGAGCGCCGAGCTCCCCTTCTATTCGTCCTTACCTCATCACTTCCTTTTCAAAGGCGTTGGTCCTTGACCAGGCTATCACACATTTTATTTACATTGGTAAATGATCTATATAGGTTTTTCTAGATTTGTGATTTTTGATTAAACAGTCCAGAGGGATGGGGGAGTTGCAGTTTTCTTTTTTTAATCACATTCAATTAACGAAAGACACATTTGAAGAATTTCACCTGTGCTTAAGTCAAATAACCCTCAAACCATCTTAAGAACTCAACAGAGCCAATTTGCGAAAAATTCTGTTTTTAAATTTTTGGGATTTTTAAGCATTGTGCAGAAACTGTTAGACCTACAGACGTTGTTTTGTGCTGAATCTGACGATTTCGAATCACCCAAGAAGCGGGCAAAATGAACTATTCCAACCCAACAATCTCCCAACAATATCTCACGTAAATATGCATACCGGTATAGATATATAAAAAAATCGTTTGAATTAATTACATTGTAAATACATTATTAATAGACTAAATATATATTTCTGGCTGATGTACATGATTTTCCTTTCAAAATACATCGTGAGAACTCGTCAGAGACAATTTGCGAAAAATGGAGTTTTCCCATTTTTTGATTTTTAAGCATTGTGAGGAAACTGTTAGACTTACAGACGTCGTTTTGTGCTTAAACTAAAGCTAATAACATTCCCTACAACATCTTTTCTTATGATTTACCTCTTAAAATTAGTATTTCCCCGATTTTGGGGTCGAAAATTGAATAAATTTTAAAATTACACTTTTTTGCAAAATACTGTCAATTTTTGAGGGCTGTATTGGGTCTGATCTCTGCGCTACAGAGCTGGTTCTAGTCTCAAATTATAGCAAATTTAATCTACTTTAAAAACGTAAATAACATCTTTTATGAAAAAACGCATAGTTTAGGGAATATAGTGGAAAAACTGAAAAAAGTGCGAAAATTTCGCGGTTTTTCGCGTGCTACGAAGTTAGCACAGGTCTTTCGAAGCTGCAAACTTGGATATACACTACTGGTAGTGGTCCTAACATCATATTAAAAAATCAGAACTAGCCGTTAGTTTGCGATTTTAGCGATTTCTAGTGTACTATTTGACTGGACTATATAACTTATTATGTTTCAAGTAAGCCGTAATTTTTTTGTAGCAAAATACAGATTTTTGTTTGACAAATTCAGAAAAAATTACCTCATTTTCAACTGAAAAGTTTTACCGGTAAAATTTGTCTTTTCAAGCTCACCAGTCGGCACTTTTTCCGTTGAAGCATCTAGATATGATGATGGATGCATTGAAAGCATATTTATCATTATAACACGAGACAAAGAGTAATTTTCAGACCCCCCTTCATAGACTGAGTTTATTTGAATCAATACCACATTATTATGGAAATAAACTTTACAAATTGCTTATTGAACTTAAAAATAATAATACTTTTAAAAATAGAATAACTGATTATTTAATAAATAAGGGCTATTATAATATTAAGGATTATTTAGTAAAAAGAATTTGAATTTTAGAAAATTTCAACTCAATCTGTTAAACAATTCCAGAAATATAAACTATTTAGTAATGGAAAACAAAATGGCGATTGCCTGGACATATGTTTATAGCAAGTGCTTTATTTTTATAGCTCCACATGACCACCTCCTGAATGTTATCTAAGCATTACATAATCAAACTGTATAGGGACATTTAACTCGGTAGTACCTGAAGTTAATTTTACTATAAATTTAGAACTATCCAACCAAGTTTTACTAGTAATCCTAGGCAACATAACAAAACCACCGAAAACTGAAACAGCAGTTCCTAAGAATACAGATTAGAAACATAGTTTTGAAATCATAATAGGCAAACAAAATATAAAACATATTAACAACACAAAATTACAGATGTTTTGTATAGCAAGGCCTTTTTCTTATTAAGTTACTTTTCGCAATAATTTAAATAATTATGCTTTAATTAGTTGTTAAATAAGTAATTAGGCTAGTCAGAATGTTCAAATAACTGGTAGATGTTTTATAGAAAGTGGTATTTACTTTGATAATGATTCAGACAATTCTAATTAGAAATGTGCGTAAAGTGTTTAAAGTTAATTATATAATGTATTGCATAATAAGTATATTTTGACAAATCAGTTTTAATTTCAAGCAAATTATTACTATAATGTTAGTAGAGTTCCCAGCAGTATAGCGTAAAATGGAGTGGGGGATGGTCATTGACCTTGGGCCACGCCCCCTTTTTTTTGGTCTTTTTGGTTCCCACTTTTTTTAGGGTCCTAACCTAACCCCATTTTTGGGGATTTTGGTTGTTTTTGGGGGAGGTCCTAACCTAACCTAACATTTTTGGATTTTTGATTTTTGAAGATTTTTGATTTTTGGGAATTTTTGAAGGTTTTGGGAATTTTGGATTTTTAAAGATTTTTCCTTTTGGGGAATTTTTGGCCGCCATCTTTTTTTTGGCAGCCATCTTGTTTTGTAATAATTAATATTTAATTTAATTTAATTATTTGCTTTGAAAAAAGTTTGGGTGTCTCTGAGAGTCGAACCGGGTATCACCATGACCCAAGTCCACAACGTTAGCGGTTAGGCTACGTCGACACTGTTAAGAAGGAACTATCTTGTGAAGTATATATGTTTAACATCCGTCATCAACCTTGTATCAGATACAAGGTGTTATAGTGTCGTCGGGGTATAGTATAAATTTCATTATAACAACCAGAACATTACCGATCGTCCCCGAGTAAATCCATTATTTTTATAAAATGTGTTATAACGTATGGAAAACCGACAATTACCGATCGTCCCCGAATCCAGCCGAATCAGACTTAGTCAAAATTAAGACTCATAAACCGATCTTTTTCCGAACGTAAGGCTCTCCCGCAACCCCCGAAAGCCGTACTTAGGCGAAATAAAACTTAGGCTATCCATAGGCGCTGCCGCAACCCCTTGTAATATATTTCTACCGGTCTTACCCGAACCAAAACTCCGGACTTGATCAAGTTTAGGCTTCACTGTACCCCGAATTAATTTTATAAAATGTGTTATAATGTACGGAAAACGGAACTAACCCGAACGAAAGGCTCAGCTCGAGTTCAAGCCGAACTTAGCCGAACTAAAATTTTGGCTAACATTAGGCTCGGCCGTAACCCATATGTATGATATACACTGTTTCTAGCAGTCTTACCCGAACTTGACCGAGCTTAGGCTTCGCTGTACCCCGAATTATTTTTATAAAATGTGTTATAATGTACGGAAAACCAAGCTAACCCAAACGTAAGGCTCAGCCCGAGTTCAAGCCGAACTTAGCCGAACTAAAATTTTGGCTAACATTAGGCTCGGCCGTAACCCATGCGTACGATATACGTAATTACGTAACCGACCAAAATATAACGTAATTTTTCTAAAAAGTAAAACAAGTTGTATTCGGTCCAACTCAACCCCGGGGTCACTCCTCCTCCAAATTTTGTAACAAAATTTCGAAAAAAAAACGGAAATGTTAATGTTTTTAACGGAGGCTTAAGTGCAAACGAATTCTAAAATATATTTCGTTCACGCAGTCAGCTATTCAGCGTCTTCGTGTGTAGACAGATTCCCCGCATAAGGTTATTAATATAAAATTTGCTCAACTCAACGTAAGGCTCTGCCGCAACCCATGCGTATGATATAACTGTTTCTACCGGTCTTTATCTGCAAATTTAAATTTCGTACGTACATGGCGGAAATTAAAAATAAGATCGGCATTAGTAAAAACGAAAGTGTATACAAGCGATATTCTAGTCGCGCTAGAGCGTTTTACCAATGTTTTATCCTAGGCCAGCCTTCTCAAGGTTGGCTCCGCTCACTGGATTCGATGCTTTTACTCGAATTGTATTGCACACCCTTAATTATATATGGAAAGTTTAAAATTTTCTCAACAGAGAGTAGCACTCAACACCACAAGGACCATACGTTTCTTCAGAGGCTATCAGTTACTGTAAGGACCATCGCACACCGCAGGGACAACGTTTTAAAATGTTGATGACTAAGAGAGTTTTTCAACAATAAAAAACAATCAATCAAGAAAGAGGAAATTATTTTGTAAGCTGATTACTGCAGTTTACAACTTTTTCGTAAGTTATTTCATAAACTCCGTTTCCATAGTTCGAATTTACTTCAACAAATTCCAGTCACCTTGTGATTAACACAGCAATCTTTAATTTCAAGGGACCTGATGCCCATTACCTCGCTTTCAAAGTGACAAATTGTGTACATTATGTTGATATTGCACAATGTGATACATTACTTAGTACACGTGCTTGTACACTGTCCATTTGTCAGTGTCAATCATCATTTTATGGCTAATTACTAAATGGAATAACATAGTTTATTAAATAAGGTCGTGTCCTATAATTAAATATCAATTCCTATGTTGTTTACAATAGTATGTTCAAGTGAAAAAAAATTATAAATTAATAACTAACTGGGAACTGTCAAAAATATAACTAAACACAACAATATTAATAATAATAATTATTAAAAAGACCTAATTCGAAGAGAAAAATAAGGAAACCCTTAGCCTTTTAAGACGTATTTTGTGTGTTAGGCCTATAATTTAGAATCGTGTACATTTAACGTTATTTTGATCTACCAATATTTTAGGTACATTTAGTTCCTAAGGACATGTGTATCTTTTAAAAATGTAGTTAAATTATTATATTAATAAAGAACACGTTACAATATAAAATAAACAAAAGCTATAACGCTATCTAGATCATATACAATCGAACTTCCACTAACTATTTTGCACTATGAATTACCTAATATATTTCGGCATTACTAATCTATTGACAGTAGTTAGCTGTTGTTAATATTATATATTTAAATTTATCAAATAAACTCACAAATTTAGCAGTGACATATAACTACTTTTTATATTTCGAAAATTAAAAGTTGTTACAGCAAACAGTAAGGCAAAACTGTTTTTGTGAGAGATAAATTCGTATCACGTACACTTTTATTTCAAACAATTTCTTTAAATAATATTTTATACATCCGAAAATAAGCAGGAAATAAGACCTTAAAATTACATTTACTTTAAGCTTTCAATCAGTTGTCAAGATTTTCTTATAGATCGAGTTAGTAGTTTTAATTAAATCAAAATAAATGCATAAATATATCTTTTCCTCTTTAAAATAGTTATTACATTATTAAAAACATGTTTTGAAACATTAATTTATTATTTCTGCTGTCCCTCCGGTTTATCAGTTGTTTGAAATCACATCACTGTTGGTATTATTTATACAAACCATTTCATTAATTCATTTCCCCCCTATTTTAACTCTTTATTTATTAGGTTAATTGCTTGTATTTATTTTTAAATCTGTACAACGATATCCATTAATTGTGTTAATATTGAATTAAATTGTTATTTTCATTATGTAAGCTCCTGGATTGGAAATGATAACAAGTATTGCAATAGTTCTCACTGGAGTGCTAACTGTAGTAGCCCGGTCAACATCTTGACTTGTGTTTCGTCTACTGCGTTTTTGTGTGTAACTAATTATGTTCTAGACGACCTCACTAGTGAGGGAAAATTAATTTTAAACGTATATTTGTATGTGTGATTTATGTGTCCGAAAGATGGGGAATCCCGAAACCGCGGTCGTCACAACAATAGAATCAAGGATTGAAGGGTAACAGGTAATGTATACCTATTTCAATATTTTTTTAAATTGTTAAACTTCAAAATGACGTTTTGAATTTAAAAAATATTAATAAACTACATACTTTAACTTTAATATTTCTGTGCTATTTTTTATAAAGCATTTATAAAAATAGATATATGACGCAATTAAACATGTAATTTTTTTAATTCATTAGATAAAGGGGAAAATAACAGAGATGCAGTACATTTTGTAGAGCTATTTATTTCTAGTGGAATGTTTTTATTAAAGTTTTTGTAGTAAATGAAAAACAGCTGACTAGATAAATCACAGAAACAATACGTATTCTTCTCGTAATATTCGCTGGACAAACATAAAAAATGCGTTTTCAAGAGATAAAAATATGAACATTGTAGTTGAAGAGAATTCTGAATGTTTAAATTCCATATATTCAACACTACCACAATGTAGTCTGCCAAGTGTCTGGTTGTGAATAATAACCCTCCAGCCCCCTTAGCCCGTCTCTCTTTCTCTCTCTCTCTCTCTCTCTCCCCCCTCTCTCTCAAACATTTCTGGCTGAAAATTAATTAGTTATTCAAAACGAAAAATCATCCTACAGAAACATTGAAAACGTGTAGCCTGCATTACGTTGTTTAGTGTGAAACATCTTTGTTTCTGGATAAAGTGTTTGATTTATTTAAATAACCTACCGTTTTTAGTTCAAATGATGTAATAATGTAATTTATACTCGTAACTTGAGAGGATTTCTAAATGTGAAAATGTCTAATAAGCATTGAAAATGATTTAACGTCTCGCCAGAATTAAAATGAATTCAAAACATAACAGTTGCAAAAAAAAAAACAGTTTCGGCCATACGGTTTCGTTCATTTTTTTACGGAACGGAGTTTTTTGTTATTCACACCCGCGTCATCCACCTCTACGCAAGTCCCCACAATAAAAAAACAAAACACTCGAACAACCAGGGAGATATAAGAGCATATGACTGTGTGAATGACGTTTGAGGATCAACCAAAATTACGTTACGTTATTTAAGAAGAATTTTCTATACATATAACATTCTGATAACCAGTATCTTCCTGTAATATTAAACACTTCACTGAGTACTACTTAATTACCCTTAAAATTTGATTAATTGTTAATAAGCCGTCAAGTTAGTTATTTTGCTTTTACGGCAGTGTGTTGGTCACTTCTCCTGTAGCTTCATCAGTGCAGGTTAATTAATGAACTCATATGCCTGAAGTGAAGATGAAAGCTATCTGCTCCTCTAATAGTGGCCTAATAATATGCATTGAATACTTGCCCATTTCACATACTTTCAATTATTCAAGACAGAACTTTCTTTTTCAAAATCATTTATAGTTTGTTGTAAATGCAGCCGTAAATAGATAGTCGATTTAATTAATAATCACAATACTTTGAATATTACAACCTTATGACTTCATTTACTAGTAAAGTAAATAAAATGTCTTAGCTATTATTTGTAGGCTACTTTTGTACCGGAAAAGTTTAATTTGTAATAACTACTTGATAGACATTTTCGTGAAATGTATAGTCGATAAACTTTAAAAAATTGCTTACAAAATAGATTTAACACTAAAAATACTCAAAAATCTTATAATAGAAAAAGTGGCACGGAGGTTAAACGAGCTTTCCCAGATTTCTATAATTGAAATCTGCAGCACAGATGAATATGTTCGAGCCTAGTTACTGGCGTTAGGTTTAATTGCACCTTCCACTGCTCCCCCTTCTGCTCCCGGGGGCCGTGAACCTGGCGCATAAAAATAGTCTATATAAAGGAATTGAAAAAATAAAATGAAGTAGACACATTATCATCAAAATAAATTTTCCAAAGAACAATACCAGATATGAGTGGTACCGGGGAAATCAAATACCCGGGGTGGACGAAAAACCAGATAGGGGAAGGTACCCCGAAAACAAACCAAATATGGAAAAGAACAAAAGACATTTTCTACGGTGCAGTGAGTCGGATTCCCAGTACCGGCGCCTGTCAAAAGTGAGAAAGCGGGCTCCGAGGCGTCGTCAGCAAGCGACCGCAGTAATACTAACTCTAACACTAACACTACGGAAATAGTAATCACAGAGAAAAACAAAAACACAAAAGAAAATACAGAGAAAAATCATTTCAAGAAAAGCATAGTTCTTTGAAGATCTCCACCAACAGAAAATAATCAACCATTAAATGAAGAAATGGAAACAAATGTCTCTAAAGAGAGTTCTGACTAGCTGGATGATATTAAGGAACAGGACGAGGAATCACTTGCAAAAATTGAAAATTTTCAAGTCCAACTTAAAACTGCACAAAATGAGATAAAACAGTTGAAGGAATTAATTGTGTTATTGCAACAAAATAATGTTAATTTTGATAATATGACTTATGAAACAGATGAGGATGATCTGGCAAGAGAAACTGAGGGATCCGTGTAAGACAAAGCAGGAGTAAAAAACGCAAGGTCAGTGAAATATCAAAAACACCACCTCGCAAAGCGATGCCTGAGCATAGCTCTACTGATCGTAATCTCAAACCACATAGGCCACCCCTTACTCGTGTGATCAAGAAGAAATAGTCTCTTATCTTAATAGTAAAGGCTTAGAAGCAACAAGTGCAGTGAACAAGCTCAAATAGAAGATCAAGGAACCGTTGGACATGTTTGAAGTAAACTTTAATTCTAGAACTGACATCAACAAAGTTTATGTTACTAACAGGATCATGGGGTCGAAAGTGACAATCGAAACACTTAGAAGATCGAAGTTAACCCCGCAATGTAAACAGTGTCAAGCATACGGGCAAATTCTGTGGAAAAGGGCCAAGGTGTGTTAAATTTGCATTACATCATCTAACAACGGATTGTAAGAAAATCACAGCAGACAAACCAAAATGTATTCACAGAGTTGGGTTCCCCAACGCGACGCGTGTGGTGCGATCGTGTCATACAGCTCTCGCCATGTCACCTTACACTCGTCCCAATATGCGCCTAGCCTTAATGACGTGTGCGTATTATATTAATGTCATCAACTTGATAGACACAGACAAAGTTTAACCACCCCCTTCAAATTATAAGCCCGCCCTCGTGCTATCAACCTTACACGTTAACCGACAAGTTAGTATTTTCACATGAAGAAAATAATAGGTTTTAAATAAATGAAATTATAACAACTTACAAAATGTTTGTAAATAATAAACCTTGATGTTTAAAGTTGCAGTCATTCTTTCCCTTTTAAAGTTGATAAATTAGTTAAAACTTTAAGCTCGCATGTTCTTTTGAGTATAATACTTCATAGCATTGGCATATTTAATTACAATGCTACCAACATATAGTTTGGTTATGTAAAGGATGTCCTATATTTAAAGTAATTTACTTCCATTTCAATTTAGAGTAAAAATAATGTCGAAATACTACCAGGTATAAGATAGTGGGGTGGGGGCTTACGCGGGTGGAAAGGGGTCGTCTAGAGCAAACAATCTTATTTTGGGG